>WBMZ01007018.1:0-118800 GCA_013400975.1 Atrichornis clamosus | reverse complement strand
TATAATATTACATTATATCATTACATTATGTTATTATATTATTATATTATATATTATATTATTAGATTATATTATTATATTAGTATATATTATATTATTAATTTATATCATTAATTTTATTATTATATTTAATATATGTATTCACTATTCAATATGTATTAAAAATGATAAATGTGAAGAAAGGAGGTTGATTTTGTTCACTTTTGCATATTTGTTACAAAGAAAACTGCCTCAGAAGAAGGCCACAACCAACCTTTGGAGCTAATATTCTCAGCAAATACTGCTGTCTGCCACTTGAGCTACAGAGGCAACACAGATGTATTAATCATCCTGAGAACCATCTGCATGTTGTTAAGAAGCTCTGTAGATCCAAAGCAGCCACACCAATATTAGTCCAAAGAAATATTTTAAAATGCCTCATTGAAGACCATAGGTTAGATAAAGATCTTACAGCATAAAAGGGACAGGGTAGTTAAAGGGATAAACAGTAACTTATTTTGCTCAGAAATCGATGAACAACTAGAAGGATTTCAGTCCAACCAACATAAGAAACACCCTCTGTCAAAGCTGTTATTGCAGCTAAAACGATACCTCATGAACCACTTTTCTGTTTTCATAAGGGGTGAGGAGACAGCTCTTTTGCACCAAGGCCTCCTAATCTCAACACACGCTAAAACGCTTCGACTCTCATTCCGTGTACACCTTCACTGCAGACACTTGGCTTACCCAGGTGACACACAGCATCTGTACACTAGCACTGACAGCCACCACGAACCTGACAGGCTGACAAACTTCTATCCACGGGGGTACCTGTATCATATCTTCATTTATATTACTGCTCCTGCAAGGTAGATTAATAGTTGACTCTAATTACAATGTCATTTCACCTTTGCTTGAAGTACAGATTTGCTCCTTTTCTTATTTAGGGCTGGTAAAAGAATCTGGTTGAGACATAGGTTTCTTCTTGGATAAGTAATTTCAGTCATTGCTAAAGAGGTAATGTTTAATATCTGATGGCATCTAAAGTTTCCATGTTTCTAACAACCTCAAAAAAAAATCTGATAAAAATACCAAGTTTGCCCATTTTTTTTGCACATGCAGCCACGAGTTTCCATTTGAAATGCTGCTCATTGTGCCTACTAGCTGGACAGGAAAATCACCTAACTTACTATAGCAAGGCTAACCTACTACTACAGCTGGTGTTGATAAATGAGTCCCATGAGGGTGTTTACTCTGCCAATTCTTGAGCACACTATCTTAAAATTTATGCCTATACTGTATATTGTAAAGCCATAGTTTTCAGATACAAACTTCTCTGGATCACAGGTCTCATGATGTTTAGGATCACTCTAAGTCCTTCAAAAAGATATTACTGTTTAACATTCTCTTGGGTTTTTCTGGAGAAATTGCTCCTCAATGTAAAGTTCCTCAATTAACAGATCCCTTCTTTACCTAAAGAATTAGCTGAAGTTCTGAGCTTTGCAAGCTGTATCTTTACAAAGGGAAAAATAATATTGAATATTTCTGTTTCACATTCCTACTTACTTGCAGAGAATTTGAAACAGTTTCCTAATTGTGAAAGGATCCAATAGGACAGGGATTTTTCTTCAGAAACTTCAACTCCTTTTTATCCAGCATTAAGTTCAAAGGTTCTCTCTCTTCTCAGAACCATACTACAGTCATCACTAACTCACTGGTATCTCTTGCAAGTCTTCTCTTCTTGTCATAGCCTTCAGAGACACACACATTCACATATGAAAACACTTCTGCAAAAGCACTCAGAAGTGTACTGCAAGTGCTTTTATTTTTACCAACAGCAGATGCTGGCATTCAGGATGGAAAAATTTCCATTTTCTCTGCTTCTCTGCATAACAGTAAGACTTGCAATTTCTTATCACTATTCCTAAAGCAGCCTGTCTTCCATCCTCTTTCATATAATCGTGCCAGAATCCAGAATTTCAATCGAGGAGTAGAGTTCTTAATGGTTAAAGGCACTAATGTAAGCTTACCTTCAGTGCTTACTATCACTACTACGTGTTTCAGTAACTAAGTTTATTTGACTACAGAAATGAGTGAAGCCAGTGTTAAGATCCTATACTGCAACTGAAAAGGCGGTGAATTATTATGCTCATGTATGGGAAATATTATAAAGGGTCATGTTTGAGATTGGTCTTCTATCTGCATGATGCACTGAGAATGATCAATGAGAAAATATGCAGGTCCTAATGAAAAGTATGATTGCTATGCTTTCTACACAACTTAACTTTCACCCCTGCTGACTCTGACAGTCACAAAGATCAAATCTTTTCAAACTTCTTTCACTGCAGTGTCAGAAAAACTTAATTTATGTTTTGAATCTCTGCAAAATTGTTCATTATGCAAATCCTATTTTGTGAAATAGATATGAGAGTGACAGAACTGATTGAGGCTGAAAGGCAAAAAAGGCTATAAATTATGAGAGGTAAAAATGCACTAGAGTGAAAAGAAGAATATTTCTATTCAGATGCTGCTGGAAAAGTATTTAAAAGTCCAAGTTCATGTTTTTGTTTCTCAGCTTTGTGCCTAAGACATCTGAAAATTAAGTAGCATACAAAAACCTTTTATACTAAACATAGCTGTTTAAACCCCTTCAGCTGCAGGGAGATACTAAAATCTCCTGTCTGCAGTACCTCTATGCTCAGCTTAATAGTGTATGACTGTACTGCAGCACTGCTACTTCATAACTCTACCTTGGATCATCTCTTGTCAGTCAATTTGCTCCAAATACTCGTGCAAATTTGCTGATACAAGGGCTGCCTTCAGCCCTTTAATCAGATAAAACTGCTATTAACAAAAGATGGCAGCATGGCTCATTTTATTGCAAGGCTCCTACTACATATGTTCATATTTCCTCGAGTATGGCAACCATTGACCTTGGCAGTCTGGATTGATTCATCCAGTTCAAGGATCACTTAGCTTCTGTGCTGAGTGATGGTTGCTTGGCTAACTGCAGTCTTTTTCATTTCCTGTTGATTTAATAGTGTTTCTTATTTTATAGATTATCATAGCATTGAATTATAAGTTTGGATCCTAATTCAATTGCAGCCTCTCTCAAAGCCCTTTCCAGAACACTGTTAATCAAGGAAAAGCTCTAGCCTCTGGTTTATTTCCCAACACACCATAAATGCAAGTATTAAAGAAGACATGCATACACACATTAGAGAGAAAGAGAAGTCACATGTAATATAAAAATACTAAGCTCATCACTAACTTTCATTCATTCTTTTACAGACAAGGAACCTTTGGCTTTCTGAGCCCTTTTAGAATTTCTGTCTGCCTGACAAGACATTTTTAATACATACCATAATTCCAACCCAAAATTTAAAATTTGACATGAAATAAATTCTATAAAATATTTTAATGGATATTGTTATGAGAACAGGCTCAGGAAATGAGAGACAAATACTAATTTAGAGTAGATGTTCCAAATTATTTTCACTATTATTTAGTCTGAGTTTTGTGGGGTTTTTTCACATAATTATTTTCTGACGTTACAGGATTTAAAAATTAGCATCAGGGAAACATCCACAAAACTGAGAAATGCTTTACATATGCAGAGGACTATTTTCCTAAGGCATAGCAATCTAATTCCAGGCATAAATTCTAATAATGGGACAAGCACAGGAAAATTGGTAAGATAATAGAAAAAGCTCATGCAGCTACTCAGTTAAGAATCTGCCTGTACCAATATGCTGGAATGAATATTAACCTCTTATCAGTTTTCTGAGTTCTGAATACAGTTTTGGCTGATACAAAAATTACAGGATATAACTAAAATGCCACTATTATTATTTTATGAGTAAATATGCACAATGGCTTTCAGTGCGAGGTAGTTGTACCTGAACTACATGTAGGTGAAGCTATATGCAAATGAAATAGTTCAGGCACTCACTGCAGAATATCTGCAGCAGCATGCAGCTCCTTACAGGCTAATTTATTCACTTTCTTGGCATGGACGCTGAGCTGAATGCAGAAGGGTACTTGGCACAGTGTACTCTGCAGCACTGTGACCTCCAAAAGAGTAGGGCACCGCCGCACAACACACAGATCTACTCGGACGATGAGCTTCAGTCTGTATCTACCAAGTGCTTTCTGAGGCCACCCCGTTCACCTTCTCTTGTGTGCTGCAGAGTGGGGTCTGCCACTTGCACGACCAGCAGAGCTGTGGCTCAGCACTATACAACCGCTTATGGAAATAAGGGTGCAATTCTTTCTCTCTGCCCTTTCATTTCTGGCCTGACACAGAATGCGCATTTTGACCTCTTGGCTACCTCGAGCGACTTTTAAGTTTCAAAGTTTGCTTTGGCTGACCCTCTCAGTCAAAGGAATAGCTGTGCTCTGCTAATCAAGCTTTTGGAAAGCTTGCCTGAATCGTACTTCAGTGATTCCTAGCACTTGCCTTTTGTTCCACTGGGCTTCCGTGTTTTGGTTTTTTTCAATATTTTTCCTGATAGACTTGGCCTACCAGTTCTCTCAAATCAGCCATTTTACAGATTTCTGTCCTTTATCGGTCATCCCATCCATCTGTTTTCCTCTAGTAATTTTCAGAGTACAGGACTTCAGTAACATTTTCTAGCATATCATTTCTCCCTGGAGCCTCTCTAGGCTACTCTATAAAACTGTCTTACTTATGTCTCACATCGGTGCCCCCAGCTTCACGCCATGCATCAGTGGCCTCCAGCTTATTGCTCTGCATCACTACCCTTCTAGCCCATACTCATGGATATTGGCCCACATTTTAATTAGGATAAAACTGAAATTAAACAGGAAATATATGAAGTAAAAATGTAAATTAGGTTCAGCTAGTTGCAGGTGCTATCATTTTATCTTAATGAGCATTTGGTGTATAAAGGACTTTACAAAGCATAAACAATTCTGCTTCACAAATTCTTGTGGGCTTTATTAACTTTTTGACAATAACTTAATTTTGGACCTAAAGAGAACAGACATCCTGTCATCCAAGACTGCTTTCCCAAGCCAATATTACACTCCTGTTTCGAACGATAACTCAGTGTCATACCAGTGTTTTTCAACACCTCCTGTCCTGTTTAGAATAAAATATGATCAACAAAAATGAGAAATACACAAGGATGCTTTCGCATTCTCTGGTACTGAATGAAATTAGTAAGGTGTTAAGACAGAAGCATACCTAAAAATTTTGTGATACTGTCCAGCAAGAAAAAGGAAAAGAAGCTGGAAGATCATCAGAAAGTTAAAACATACATGGGGAAAAAAAATTAGACTCATTACTCTGAAAAGTCAAAGTAGGCTATATGTGTTAAGCCATGTTACACTTCTTTTGGGCAGTTATGTTTCTATCAGTCTTTGTATATGAGCCTAATGGTTCCTAAACTTTATGTCATTTTGACATCAGTCCTTTCTGCTTCAGCAAAATGCCAAATATACATTCTTTTTATGTACTTTCTAAAAGGTTTATAAAGCAGTATATTGGTTTTTAGGCAGTTACATAGTCTTTTTCTGTTTCATAGATAAGGGAGGAAAATTATGTGGAGTGTGGGTCAAGCACTTACTTAGACCTTACGTAAGTCAAAGGTGTAGTAGTTGTCTTATTATTCTTACAGATATAAACTAGAAGTAATTTCTTTGGTGGTTTCATTAATAATTCTAGAATAAAATCTATAGAAGTGAGAAGAACCATCTGTAAAGTTAAAACAATAATTTACATTTTTTGGGATATTTTCAATATTTGAAATTATTTCAGCTAACTGAAAGCAGGAACACTGAAAAGCTAAGAATTAGTATATTAAGTCAGGTCCTATGTACAAATATAACATGAGTTCCAAATTTAACATAATAGTGCTGCAGCTACCTAGCCCTTTATTGTGAACCGGATTTAAATCAAACCAACACGAGTCATGAGTGGCTGTCTTAATGGATCTGCAGTCTACCTATCCCATTCCACGATCTCCATCTTGCACTCAAATGTACAGACAAGTGAATCAAGAGATCACAAGGAAGGAGTCCGGTGAGGCTCTCTGCTGCAGCGCAAAGGACAATTCTGTCTCCGGAACATGCAGTGCTACACATGAGTGAGGACAAGGTCAGCTCAGTTACAGCCACCCAAGTAGCATTTTGCAGTCTTGTCAGTCTCTGGAGAGCTAAGCTCACTGATGAGACTGAAAAATAGCCTCTTAATTTTAAGCCAAAGAGGGAGCAAATACTGAAATATTTCTGCACTGTGACTGCATCAGGCTTGAAAAGAAAGACGCCTGTGATGACTTGTATGCACAAGGTATTGAAAACAATATTGGTCCTATAAGATGAGAGCCCACAGTTTTCGGTGCCTGTTTCAGGGGAGGAGATCAGGACGAATACAGTGATATGGAGCAGACACTACTTTTTAAAGCTTGGGTGTTTTTCTGACAGTCATTATGGAAAAATCTTTTATATTTCTTATCAACTTCTAGATCACTTTATTCTGAATATGGTAATTCAAGTCTGCTTGTAAAGACACAATGCTCTTCAGAAAAACTGCAGGCAGTCCAGCCTTTAGATATTAGGAAAAAACAAAGAGGAGGAAAAGTAATATCATAAAGGGAGTTAAAATATCAAACATGCAGTTGATCTTTTCATTATCCTTTTATATTCACAAAAGCTTTGAAATTAATGACATAAAAACATAAAAATGGAGAGGGTGGTGTACTGAACTTAAGCAAGCTAGAGTACTTCATTTTTCTCACCTCAGTCACACCACATAGGAGAGTTGAAAAGGCTGTACCTCATCACAGTGAAGAATAGTGTTCTCCAACTGAAACATCTATTGTAGGTAAACAAAACATTTGGAAAAGTCAGTGCTGTTATTTTACATTTATTCAAAAAATTTCAGTGAGAACTATATGCAAGATTTTCCCACCATGCAGTGAATGATAAGAACGAAAAATAAGGATGCTTAGCATTGACTTTCAGATGTTGTCGCACTATGTAGACTGGGATTTTGACCAGGATTATGTGGTCAGCATACATCCTAAATACATGAAAATTGAGAGGTGGAAAACATAGCTAGCATAATTCTGTTTTTAACAAGGCCAAAGATTTGTGTCAAATCCTCAGTGTCCACCTTGTTTTGTTCTTCTTTATTTTCTACCTCTGACCTATTTTGATCCTCTTGCTTTCTGACTTGTTTCTCAAATTCCAGTGTTTGCTCTCTGCAGTGAATTACATATTCTTCTCACTTAGTCTTACATCCTCCTGCCAACTCTAACCCCCTCACCAATTAGCCTATGTTGAGAAAAAAGTGTCTCTCTTGCTGTAATGGTGTTTAGTATCATTAGCCAGGCATTATTCATTACTCAAATCCACCCTTATTTTCTGCTTCAGTGATGGTAATTCTCAATTAATTTAGCAGGTTTTAGACAAAATAGATGACACTATAATATGTCTTTTTTTTTTCCCTGTCAGAGTAAACAAGCATCTGTCTGAATAGTAATCGTAGAGAAAAATGTAATTTTACAGTAAAACTAATTTTTTTTTAATAAGAAAGAGAAACACATAAGACAAAACAAATTGAAGTTACCCCATTCTCTCTATAAAAGTGTTATGGAATTTCACAGAGATTGCTTACTTTTTAAAGAAGGAAAGGAAGGAACAATAAACATCCTTAAAGTCACTGAGTACCATTAATGTGAGTGTATGACCATCAGATTGGATATTGTGTTTAGATGAAACGTTCAGGAGATTCAACATTCTTTCTTTGATTCTGACTGACAGAGACACCTAAAGAAAATATACAAACAAGGATTACATCCAGAGATACTTCCCACTATGTTCTCTCAGCTTTCAGCAGTCTGCATTTCCTGAGGTGGGTGTGGCTCTCTTTTGGTTTTTAGAGTCTGAAATTATTTTCCTTCAATGACTGCGCCATACTGATTTTTTTAACACAACTTTATTTAGCATATGCAGTTTCTTGCATCAGAGTTGCAACACTTTGCACTGGCTATCACTGCAGTTTATCTGTGCACAGTGTGGAGTGCTTCCTTATGTTGGCTTTGGGTCTGCTGTCTGAAAATTTCAATTTGTACTCTCATTTCTCAAATTAAAATAAATGATTGTTTCAAATAATTCACTCTATATTGTTCATGATGTACAGACTTCTCACATACCTCCCTTTAGTCATTTATTTTCCAGACTGAAGATCCCTCAATATTTCTCTATGATAAGTAATCTCTCTCCATCTTTCATTCATCTCCATCACATCTCTCCATATCTTTTCTAGTTCTATTATTTCATTATGGTACAAGAACAGCAAGCTTATGAGCATAATGTTTTCTATCCCACTCCTAGTAAATGCTACCTTTTGCTTTGTTAAATATCACCCAGTATCAAACTGATCTTTTCATGGAACAGAAAAATATAAACAACAAATATCTTTTCTAAGTGCACAGTCCTTCACTAGAACTGTATTTTTACAGATTTCATTTCTGTCTCTGGACAATGAATGTCATTTGTCATTTTATTGTCTCAGTATCATGAATCCACCAACAATTCCACAGAGTCTTATGTTGCAGTTTATTAATATTGGCACAGTTGGTTACTACTTTTCTTTTTTTCCAGATTATTTACAAATATGCCAAACATTGTAGGCCCTGACACTTGAATCCTGTCATTTTCCAAAGACAGTCCATCTGCCTTGAAACAATTTTCCCCTGCCTTTTGTTACCCTTTAACCATTTATTCAATAATAACAGTTCTTGATTCAGCTTAGCATCTTTAAGATCTTTTGGTGAGTGACCTTGTGAAATGTTTTTTTGAAATGCAGGTACACCATATCTGTTCTATTCAAATGATAAGGCACAACTTCCCTTAACAAAAGCTCTTCTAACTCTTCATTAGTACATGATACCATGTATGAAATTCTTATATACAATATACAGGGTGAGGATGGATACCCTCAACACTACTCTCCTTGAACCTCTCTGCTTGGAGAAATACACAACATATATAATGGCATTTGGAATTAAGCGTAAAATACAGCTTCAGTAGAGAAATATGTAACAGATAATCAAATCTGATTTAATAAAATAAAAAGGTGTGCATGCACGTTTTAACTTTGGACTACAAAAGTAAGCACATGCTGAAATATTTATCTTGAGTGAACCTTAATTTTAAAAAACAAAACACTGTCACTTAGCAGAAAGGTAAAAGAGTAGAGTTCATACAATTATTAGAAGATGATGAAACAAATTTTTAATTTATAAACTTAATTCTGTAATTTGTGTGTATATATTACAGTGAAGCCTTTTCTTAATGCAAACATTGTATGCATATGCATATACAGAATACAATATAAATCGTTCAAAACTTCTTCAGGTTTTTTATGTAAGAAAATATTTTCTGTTTTCAGTTATATTAGTTACTTTGGGATCAGTTTAATAACATACATAGAAATTATGAATAAGAAAATATCAGGAGAAAAATATCAAATAACCTTTTTTTATGAAAAGAGTCAACAACACAGAAAACAAAATATAGATTCCTCAAGATAAAACTAAAATAAATTAAATGCTAAATACATTAATTACTCTGGGGCAAATGGACCAATATAAATATATACAATGTACTAGCCATTGTCAAACAAATTGAACTTCATCTATCCTATCATCAGCCTGATTAGATAAAACCCAATTATAGAGAAAGCTTTATGGCAAATTGTGCTCAAACCGTCATTAAGATAAATCCATCTAGAAAAAAAATTACAAAAAATTACCTGATGTAAGGGCTGTCCATCAAAACACCTCTTCATCAGTACCTTCATAGACCTAATCCAGGCTCCAAAAAAACCTCAGGTGATTTGGCCTTTTTTAAATAAAATGTGGAGAATTAGTCTGAGGTGGTTTCTAAGGAAACCAAGGTAGTAACCATAAAGGGCTTTGTAAATCAAAATCTGCACCTGGAAGGAAAATGACAGTTTGGTGCAAACACTGAGTGAAATGGTGAGCGTATATATTCCTTCATATCTTGTTGATAGTTTTAGGTTCATTTCTCTTTGTTGGCAGGATCTAAGGCTGAGAGAGAGACATGTACATTAAATACTTTGTTTGGGTGGTAAAATACTTTCTGTGGAAACTACTACTTCCCAACCACAGTCTCCAGACCCCAAGGTGTGAGCTGCTGCAGGCACAGCTAGGTTGGCAGTCAAGCTCTGAAAAAGAAGCAAGGAACCAAGTTTCAGAAGGAAAATAGGTGAAGCCAAGTATCAATTTCATGCTGATGGTATAGAAGTTTTCAAAGGACAGAAAGATAGTTTGTCCAAGCCTACTGTCTGACAGCTTACAAAGAAAGTTCAGAATCACAGAAGAGCATTCATTTCTACATCATTAAGATTATGCTTATCAGGAAATTACGTATATAAATCTAGCAATGGTCAACATTAAGAAAAGCTGTGCACAGCCCAAGAAAATTTAACATTAACAGCATGTTTATAAAAAAAATGAAAGATCCTAACAGCATTGCCTTCATATGTTATGCTCAGGGTCAGACTGAAAATAAGCTAAGTAGTGGGGGAAAAAAAATGAGTATGAGTAAGCTACTAGTTATGTGGGGTTTTCCTAAAATCAGTATATGTTTTTTGGTTTATACTTTTAGCTATGTCAGATCTCTTAGCTCTCTGAGAAGACACAAGGGTATTTATTTAATGATAAGTAAGTAAAATTAATTGGTAGTATTTATATAGTTAACCATCAAAATAGGGTAGACTTCTTTTGAGGATATGATCTGTATTATAAAACTTGAGAGCCCTTATCTGGATAACAGACCTCTTACCATGTCTTTTGTAAATTCTTTCAACCATTATAATTAAAATGTTCTAAAATTTAATCTAAATACCTGCTTTCAATTTTGAAACCCATGTTCATCCAATTTAATTAGCTGGAGAAATATGAATATTTAGTGCGCAGTTCTTACAGTTCAATCAACAGAAATTGCAGATTTGTGTCACTTGTTACACACAAAGTATCTCACAACACAACAGTGCATTTATAAGTCCAGTGCTTGCTCCCTGCCTGAGGAATCTCACAGCCGTTTTCTTCTTCTTCCTCCACCTATGGCGCATTTGGAAACAATTCATATTTATTGGTCTTAAATAATAAATTTGGGGTGTACGTGAGTCTCCTTATTCACTTTACAGAGAGAGTTTATATTTCTTTCCACAGAACAATGAAACACGTCTCTGACCTTATCATTGGAAATCTTTTGCATTTTCCAATTTTTCACATTTTATTACTTCTGTTATGTAGCAGGGCTTCCCACTTTTTGATAGCAAAAGTGAATATTCTATATTGCATTTATTTATATAGTAGCATATAGATTATTTTAAAAAGCAACAATTGCATAAGAGGTTTTCTGCCTCAGGTGAGGGTGACAGGGTCAGAGCAAGATGGTAATTTGTGTTACTTTCCATATTATATAAGTAACAAATAATCTTGGACATAGTTAAACTCTGGAAGCCCTGTGAAGTGTAGAGATATCTCTGACTCTTTAGGTAATCCTAAAAAAGTTGTAGTTTGTAGTGTTGCAGAGATGTAGCTGAAATAAACTCCCTGCAAAGGAAACAAAAGTAACAGGGCAAAAGTAACTCTTCTGGTCAAGTGTGGTTCAGAGAGTCTGTCAGCAACAGAAGATGCTTTTCTATTAAAGGTAACTCAACTAAATCACAGCTTGACTATTCATTTAATGTTGCTATTAAACACAATAACCAAGTTGCCGTAGCACTCATTTTTTCTCACCAAATTAGATTCACAATTTTGCAGAGAGAAAACAATAAAAGGTAAAGATGTGGCTTAATTTTTGTCTCAATTTGAAGGTTGATTATCTCACTAAAATTCTTTTCAACTGACTTGTATGTGATGAGATCAGCCCCAACCTACTTATATTTGATTAACACGAGGGAATTACCTTGCCCCACTCATACTGTATTAGACCCACCCAAAAATAATTCTGTGGATTTTTCATTACATGTAGATAAATTTTTAAAAATTATATTTCCATCCCTTTTTATTACTGTATTAATTCATTTAGATTTAAAATAATAAAGAAGTCCTTTCAGAGGATCTAGATGATCTATTATATCATTCATAATATAAAAATTCAGGAGCACATTAAAGCAATACTTTCAAAAAGAATTCAATGTGTATATTTCAATTCCCTTCTCTTTTACCTCCAAATGTCCTCGTCCTTCTTTCTCTGTACTCGCTGCTTCATGAGCCATTATCCTCTACCTGAGTATTTTCAGCCTTCCCAGAGTCCAAGTATAAAATTATTTTAAAGTGACTTCACAATTTTATGCCAATAAAGTTCATTGTTATAAACCATAAGATTTTTTTTTTTTTTAGGAATATGGAAGACAAGGAAAAGCAATATTTGGAGAATATATTTTTTACCCCCTGCCTTTAACTTTTGCTAAATCCAAAGGAAAAAGACAGTTTCCAAATGAGAAATAAGTGGGAACTCAGAATATCCACACTTTCAAAACTGTTCCAGTCCTGTCAGTTTGAGAGATGATTTAAAATACATGGAAAGAAAGCAAGGAAGTCCAAGAAGGAGCCCTTTGACAAACAAGTAATCTTGCATTATCTGTTATGTAAGCATTCAGAACAGTGAGAACAGAAAGAGCAGGTTAATGTGCCAAACAAAAGTATTCAATACAGTAGCTAAGGTAATGTATATCCCTCCCACTCTTTCGTTCACCTTTTTTAAAACCAGATATTCCCATACGAAACAGAGAAAAAGAAGCAATTCCAAAACTCTTTTCTAGAAGTAACAAACAACTAAAAAACCTCACAGAATATCATGTGTTTTGTGTGCTTTAAACGGTAACAAGATCTTGCAGACTGTACATTGGATGATCTTTTCATTCACTCATCCAACAGTAATATTGCATTTAATCTCTTCTGAGGAGATAGAAAAATATTTATCACTTTTTTTTTTAGAGAACCCTAGATGAATTCCACATTTATACCATATGATTATCAGTCCCATCATTTCCCAAAGATTGACTCTTCTGCAGCCCTCCTATTTTTTTCTCATTCTAGAAATGCAGACACATTGTCATGATTACTGTCATAGTCAAAGTAATTCAGTAAATGTTATTATTATAGCTGTTGTGTCCAAATATCAGGAAACGGAAAACAAGGGTAAAAACAAGTATTGTTCTCTACTACCAGTAATATGAAACAAAGGAAAGAAGAGCTCCTTCAAACATATTTTAATTCTAACAACCACATTTAAAAAAACAAAAACAAAAACAAAAACAAATACCCTTTCTTCCTAATAATAGAGTTTCATCATAAAACATCCCTGTAAAAACTATTTAATTTTCCACTACAGGGAGAGAGGATTTGATCTCTTATTAAACATTTTATGGAAAAGTCTAAAAGTGCTTTCAATTATTTATCTGAATTGAAATTTAGGCCTTGGAAACTGCTGGCATTACACACACACACATAATATTATCAGCCCACTGAGTGCTATTAGGTCATAAAATGCTGCTGTAGCAACATCTCTGTTACAGCTGCTGGTGCTCATGCAACTTTTACTACAGTTATAAAGCCATTTATTACATTTTCTTTATGATGCTAATGCATTGCGGTCTGTTATTTTATTGTTCCCACTGTGATAAAGACTGAAATGTATGATATTGTGGAAAAAAATACAAACCTAATAACATACCCTGCTGCATTAAAAATCTCTTAGATAAGCTTAAGAGACTCATAAAAATATTAACAGGGGATACCAAAAGGGAAATATTTGGTAGGACATTTTCTTTCATTTATTTTATTGTTCCCCACAGAAAGTTTTTTAATTGTGCTTTGTCAAAATATACAAAGGATAATATGAATGTGGCTTCTTTTCTTAATTATAATGCCATCATTGTGGAAGGATATAATTTGCAGTATGCGATGAGGAAACATGACTAAATAATATCTAAATAATCATTGAAAAGTAGAAACATCATTAAGAATAATCATTCCCTTACACACAGAGGTACATAGCAGTAGATAATTACAAATTGTTCAAATTCTCTACATTCACCTATTCCTTTATCATAATTTTCCTTCAAGAAAGTGCTGTTTCTTTTGAGGAACAATCAATTCACTTAATTAACTATTAACCTGGTGCCTAGGCTCATTTAGAGACTCAGCCACCAACAGTACTATAATCCAAATAAAAATTATTTACTGTTCAACCAAGGTGGAATCTCTAGGTTATGATTTGGATATTCTTCTGTATGTGGATTATGGCTAGTTTTCTTTTCAACAAGTGAAGGAGGAAGAATTACTTCAACTATTTTGATAGTTGCAAGACTGCATAAGGAAGACAATATCTTACAAGAAGGCTCTAACAGTAAAGATTCCTGTATTTACAAATTCTAACTAGTTTTTCCTTAAAAAAACACAGACCATGCTGAAACCATACCCTGTCCCAGAAATAACACTATTTCTTCTTAAAGTATGCATGTTAAAAGCCTAAAAAAGGATTGTGACACGGATTTTGAAACCTAACTGTCCAATAATTTTTCACAGAATACAAACATCCAAATAATATTTGTAGTTTTGAGATAAACATTATTCTCACAATGCTAGGAAAACGGAGTGGGCCTCCCTTTTTCTGTTGCCTTTTCTAATGTTTATAAACTTTTGATTTTAATCCACTTTTGTTCAAACAGTATGCTGATTTTACTTAGTTTTCTTCAAAAGCTGTGCAGTCAAACATTTGCAAGAGTTTACAAAGGAGCTGTCAGAAATTATCATAAAGCTGATGGAGACAATAAAGGGACCCAGTTTGATGGATAAAGTTTGAGCCAAGTTTTCACTTTCATTCAGAGGGGTAGCTTTGCTTCACTGAGAGGTGCAGATACATCCCTTCACAGCTGATGTTACTAGGTATTTTCACATATTGTCTTTGTCTGTAACACACCAGGGCTTTCATTTTTCATCAAAAAAAAACCCAAAAAAACAACCAAAGAACTGCTCTTCTTACAGAAGAAAAGTTAAATGCACATCACGCACCCAAGGTTTTCACAGGGCAGTGTCACATCAGATCAGCTGTCCCTGTCCATGGCAGTGAGATGGGAACTAGATAATCTCTAAGGTCCCTTCCGACCCAAGCCATTGTATGATTCTATGGCCAGAGCACATCTACTGGCTTAGAAACAACTTTGGCATCTGGTACATCATAATGGACTAAGATGATCCATGTTATGAGATTGAAGTGCCAATCACCTGGATTAATTTTCTACTCCCAAAATTGACACTGGAGCATATGACACTGGAGTCAAGACCTACTGCCTTAGCCCATGTGCAAACAAACTTCTCAGTCAAAAAAATTTCATTAATGTGCATGTCTAGATAAGAGCTCCCAGTCCTTTGCTAATTGGTTACTTATTCCCCACACTCTGCTGCGATTGGACAGGAGTGGCCAAACAATAAATGTTTTAAAATCTAGTCCTGAAAATATCTGCTCTTGCTATCTCATTCTTGATTGGAACAACTGACAAGAAATAGTAATGGCTTCCCACCTAACTTTAAGATAGAAACATACTTACTGACCAACCCTCTCTTATTTCTATAAATGTTTGGCTGCAAATCATCTTTTTCAACAGAAGCACCCAAAGCTGCTCTATGTTGTTATAGCTTCATCATTTTACAATGAGTCTTATCATTAAAAGTGTCAGACATAGACTATGATGACTCACACAGTAAAATAAGGCAAGAGGAAAGATTCTATAACATATTAAAAAAAAATTAAAGGGTGGTGCAAGAGCAAACACATTAACGTTTAAATATTAACTGGTGTTGTTCTGAAGATGCACAACATGAAAGGGTTCTATAGCAGGAAATCTGGTACACATATATTTCATTTCGGAGGGTTTTTAAAAAATATTTCTGTGCTAATCAAAATAACAGAAGGATATTTTCTGTGTTTTGAAGTACTTAGGTTGCTTAAACTGTTAATATATTACCTGAAAGGATGACTGCTAAGAAGTAATAATTTAACAAGACTCACCCTAGGGTGTAGTCATAACTATAAAGCAGTATTAGAGAATGTTCTGGGAAATAAATAAATCAGCCATCAAAAAGACATCAGAGGGAAGATCCACCAGCTGAAGTAAAAGATAGAGAATAAAGGAGAAAGTGACAGTTCAGTAAAAATATATCTGAACAAGAAAAGAATGGAAAAAACTGAGCTACTGAGATGATCAATGCAGCTAAAGAAAGACAGAGAATCAACAATATTTGGAAATGATCTTTGGATACATTTCCACTCATTTGATAAAGAAGACTAGGAATATGATTACTAATTTGTTTTTATAGTACTAAAGTAAAAGTAGAGCTACTATAGTGCTTCAGGAAGTGAACAGGAAAGAAGGAAAGCGCATTAGAATGAGCACAGAAAAGGACTTGATGAAAGCTAAAGACTTAAAACCCATAAATTATTTTTGTATGATCTGATAGAACTTTCTGAGATTCATCAGTCAGGTTTTTTTAATATAGTGATGTTTATTCAGTACTAGAAATTATGAGAAGAATGGTTAAGGGTTGTCAGAGAGTGGGAAACAGTGAATAATTATTTTATAATGGCAAAGAAGTGTTGAGGAATGTGAAAAAAATTTTATGTATCTTGGGTAGATTATATGAAGCTATAGGTTAGTGTGTCGTAAGTGAATTTTAAGAGTGGCAGAAAAGATGAATATTTATGGAATGTTGGTGATATTTATGCATAATCACTAAGATATAGCTTTGCTTTAAGTATAACAGTAAAATATCAGATAAAGGAAGACAAATGTATGAATTTCCCAACCTGTTTCCTTGTCATTCTGGTTCTTTCTTGCCTCTCTTTTTCAGGTATTTTGAGGCATTCAAATCAAAGCTACCTAATGACTCTGAATGGGAAGCTTATATCACGTTTTTTTTTTTATTGCATAGATGGCCAGAAATTATGATGCCATAATTAAATTTATGTTAATTCAATAAATTTTTATTCATTTTTGAAAGAGAAAGGAGTAACCTTCAGGTTGAGCCATGTGCTTGCCATGATCAGAGGGACTGTAGAAAACTTACAGTAGTAGAAGCACAAAAAGGTGTAATAGCACATCTATTTTGGAACTGAAATCTTTTAGGAGTTCTTGAGAAGCAAAAGGTTTCCAGACTGCTGTGAATAGTAAAGACTCCAGAGAGGCTTCTTGAGGAGTTAGAGAGTCTGCTGGAAGCAACGATGAGCTAGGAAAATACATTTCAGTTAATCAATATACACTTGAACCCAGTTTCCCACTATCCCATCCAATTTCAGTATTTACAGTAAGTTATACAGAAAGCAGACCAGTAACAATGGTTGTCTAAAGAGGCCTGATAACTATCAAGATTACAGTGGAACAAAAGTGTGTAATTGTAGAAAAGTATATGAGAGAGAACTTGGACTCGGTTCCAAAACTAAATGAGGATTATATTCTTTCTGCAAACACTCATTAGACAGACAGCAAGAAGATATACATGGGCATAAATTGATGGACAAAAGAACTGCATGGGATCTTGAAAAAAATTACAAAGACATTGTGGCTCATTATAAGTGGAATATCAGAGGAGGACTGAGAAGAGAAAGTGAGTTTTATGGCTGTGCAGAAAAAGGATACTCTCCCAGAGCATGTTATAAAAAAGACAGATGGTAGCAAAGTTGTCAGTCCAGAGTGCAGGATATTGGCCAAGCCCTGGGTACAATTAGTCTTACTGTAATTGGATTTACTGACAAAGAAACCTGCTACATAGTGAAAACTGTCATTTCATTAAAATAAAAGTCATCTAAACCAATAATTGGGAGTTTTAGAAACACTGCAACAGTGAGATTCAGAAGTGGGTTCCTATGACCTAAAACACAGAGCAGATGGGGAGACAGACAAATGCTTATATCTAGTTGGATTGAAACGCCCAGAACAATCCCAAACCTGAGATGTCAAAGAGGGTTGCAACAATACTAATAAATGAAAATGTCTAGAACAATAAAAATATTTTCAAATCGATATGAAATATTCACATCTATTTTAGAACATATGGTCATTCATAGAGTCAGGACAAAGCCTTTTATTTCCCTTCTAACAGCCTGATTGTCCCTAGGCATGTCACCCCACAGTAGCGGAGTCCTCTTGAGTCTTTTCTGTTGAAGTTGTTCCTGTTTATGTACTGCAGCCACTGGAAGTAGGACTTGAATTTAAAAAAACCTCTTCAATACCCCAACTAACAACTAATTAACTTGCTTTGCAGCATTGACTCACTTCTCTGGCTAATGAATTAGAATAGTTTTTCAAAGTCCAGCAAAAGTTTTTGTATGCATTTTATACAATATAAAGCAACAACAATAAAAATCTTCAAACAGGGATTTTTGGCAGGATACTCATTTGTCTATTGCTAGGGTATTCTAGATGGTGGCATGATAAAGTTCAAGCCTTTACTTCAAAGCAGGGCTTGGAGTCTGGCTTTTCTGTTGTCCAAACAACTCATCTAATTGTGGCCTTTGGAGAGAAGCGTATCTGTCCTCATCCAATTCTTCTTTTTCCCTCATAGGATTTCCCAGCTCTATTTCTTAGTCATTGCCTTCTAAGGCATGAAATCACAAGTGCACACACAGTATACTCTTATCACACTCCTGACTCAGGCAGTCCAAGATAGATAAAATGAGAAAATGCTTTCTTTTTACATCCCCTGCAGACTAAGGATACAGCAAAAATCAGGTAATTAAAGATTTAGGCAGCTCTATACATGTCCTGGCAGAAAATTCAGTGTTGAGGGACTTTAGGCATCACAAAGGAAACACAGCAGCTGAAAGGGGGTATTTTGAATGCCAGTGATGCTTAATTTGGAATCAGGAACCTAATTGCCTCTTTAAGAATCTAAGTCTCCATAGTGAACCTTCACTTAATATCATGTTATTCACAATAAAATCAACAGCCCTGTGGTTACTCCCATTTTGCTTTCACAAGACCTTTTCAAATGCTTTAATATATGGGACTTTAATGGGTTTTCCTGCTAGTCTAACAAGTTGGAGTTGGTATCACAGCACTAATATTTCGATATAGCAGATATCACAGCTGGCTCCACTGGCTTTTACTAACACCTGATCTCTCACCTAGCAGCCTCTAATGACATTATGTTTTATGCTGTTGTTATCTTATGTTATGTGTCATATTCAGCAGTGAGTTTATTATTTAATCAGGAAGTCAGCACTTTTCTAAGCACTAGTGGTACAACTTATTTCTCATGCAAACCTTTAACTTGTTAGTATACCTCTGTCATATACAAGAGCAGTGCTCACAAACTGAGATGAGGATAGACAGGAGTAAGCTATGTCTAGTTAACAATACATCTAATACACAACTGCATACTTATGAAAAAAAAAGCAAAAAAAATTTCAATTTCCTGCACAGAAGAATATCACCAAGACTTAAATCCCATATACAAAACTAATTCCAGAAGCAGATGGTTGTATACAACTTTGATGGCCCTTCAGCTTCTTTATTGCAAATAAAATACTTGCTGGGTTTGGTAAAACAAAAGTAGAGCACAGCTGTCGTATTTGTGTATATTTTGACTAAGCACACATAATCAGTCTATAAATGATGTGGCACAGTTAAAATAAAAAAAAAAAAATTACTCACAACATGTCATTACGGAACATATGCCCCCAAATGAGTAGGCACCAGGTACCTGTCCTCTAGGGGCAATTCATCAAAGCAAAATAAAAATAAACTACAGTATACTTCTTTCTAATAAGAGGAGCAATCCTTCTGACATATAAAGAAGCCTAAAGCATGGAGGTATAATCAAAATTATAATTAACTGTCATAAGCCGTGAGCAAATGTAAAGCACTATCTGATTTATGAAACTTTGATCAGGCTGTGATTAAATTATTTTTAGAGATATGCAGTATGTGTCAGATCTCAATTATCCAGAGCTATCGTACCTGCAGGGAACTCTTGTTCATTTCATACAACATTTTTTGTATGGAGTGGCTCTATAAAGAACATTTTTGGTAGGTTTCTTCTACAAAGATTCATTTTTTCCAGGCAGCAAGTGGTCTGATGATCTCATGTGATCTTGTTTTGTGTTCCTGGAAATATATGAAAGACAAAACCACTAGAACAAATGCTGTGTACAGGTTTTTTCTGGATTGGGAGAGATAAAAGTATCTTTTTGAGAGGAAAGCAAATGAGTTTTCAACCTGCAAGTCCGGATTGCTTGCCCTATCCTTATTACTGAGAGCACTGAGCAACAGCCGTATCTCGCATGAGCAGGACTGAAAAGGAATCTGGGGGCAGAGAGGTCAAGAGCTACTAAGTTACATCAGCTAATATGCACCTTACACACTGATGTAACACTGGCCTGTTACATGTCTGTCATCATTCTTTAGACCTGGAAAAGTTGAAGTGTACAGGTTAAATAAACTCATCACATACCATCTCAGACTTGTTTCACAACCTCTCTCTTTCATCACTCAATTTTTTCTAGGGCCATATGGCTGCCTTTGTGCCTCGTTCCCCACTTCTGGCATGTGAGCATGATGCCTGCTCCAGGGCTCCATGCAAATTCATGACATTCATGTTGATTAAATCCCATCCAAAATTACCTCACATTAAAAAATAAGAGACAGTTAACTCATGGGAGAAATTACAGAGGACCTTATTGTTTTACTAAGGGTAACCCTGTTTACATTTGTTTTGATTTCAAGATTTTTTAAGTGAAAATATTGATTTTGATGAAAACGTTATTAACTTCTTGGCATTAACGAGTAGCATCATTTTCAGGTAAGAATTATGATTGGGCTGAACAATGTCAACTCAGAAGGTAGATTTATATAGAACAGATGTACAGAAAAGACTGCTGTACCTATAACCTCCCAACCTCTTGCTCTCAACCTTTGCTGTATTCACAGCACAAAAGCAAAGCTTCCTGTTCTGCTCAACAACTTCCCCAAGTCTTTTAGCTTCTAAAGTGAAGTTTACTTTATCTTTTCACATATGGCAGACATCTGTTACATTCTAGTTTTTAAACATTTTTTTTTTCCTATCAGTTCCAATTCTACATGCCATTTTAAGTAGAAGAAAGAGCTACTCTGAAGGAAAAAGGCAAACACCAAAATGCAATAAAGGCCATTTGCAACAATTGCAACAATCTATACTACTTTCCTTATTTTCTTACATCTTCCCCAAACCCTAACTTCCTGTCTACATATTTTTCCTGGTGGAGTCTCTGCACCTAAACTTGTCGGCATTAAAGTGTTTAGTTGATTTAATTTTACTACCAGAGCTCTGCCACTAAAATACTCTTACTGATTTTTACTATATTTGCAAAAAAGTGCTTTTGCTGGTATCTCTTATTTCAATGAGCAATATATGCTAAAATGTCAAGACTTGGTATATCTACAACTCTGCTAGGGCTTTATTGGCCTCACTGCATCATAAAGTGGCTGGGAAATAACCAAAGTAGCTGAGAAAGCAAAAGGTACTAGAGGAGACCAAATATGTCTTTCTTTTCTTTATATAGTTACTGGTTACTAATCCTAATCACCTTCTCCATTATCTTTTCTGGATTTTCATCTTTTATGAGCAGGTGCATCCATTGCCAGCTGGGATAACAAAGGTAGGAGACCTTGTTGCTCATTTTCATGGAATCATAGAAACAGAATGGATTATGGGTTCGAAGGGGCCTTAAATATCAGCTTCTTCCAACCAGACCAGGAATTCCTAGGAATACACTAAACCAGGTTGCTCAAAGACCCATCCAAACTGGCCTTGAACACTTCTAGGGATGGAGCATCCACAACTTCTCAAGGCAACCTAATCCAATGTTTCATAGCCACAGTAAAGAATTTCTGCCTAATATCTACCCTAAACTTACTCTCTTCCAATTTAAAGCCATTCCCCCTTGTCCTATCACTGCCTACCCTTGTCTAAAGTCCCTCTCCAGCTCTCTTGTTGGTACCCTTCAAGTGCTGGAGGGATGCTGTAAGATCTCTCTGACGCTTTCTGATCTTCAGGGTGAACAAATCCAGCTCTCTCAGCCTTTTTTAATAGGAGAGGTGCTCTAGTCCTCATCTTCATGTCCCTCCTCTGGACTCCAACATCCCTCTTATTTTTCATATCAGTTAAGTTCTCCACACTTCCAATACTATTTATTATTGGGAGTCCAGAGACTGCAAGATCGGATTCATGTGGGGAAAGGGGAAAGGGTAGCTGAGCAGTCTCACAAAGCCATCCACAGCATGGGGTCAGGGGTGTTGCCAGTATCAGATCCGGTCAATAAGTGGATGCCAGAAACCAGAACCTATCCAGGTCATTCCCCAGTTAGCTGTGCACCCAACCTCTGATAATTTTCTAACTATTCTTATTGGCTTATCAACAGTCGGTTTTAGAAGTTTTGATGCCTCATTTCCTTTCAAAGGCAGTTTCTTTGCCTTCAAAGTACAGGAGTCATTAATTAAGCATAGTGCCCTCTTAGACACCTTCGTCATTAATTATGAATGAGAGCAGTCAAATATTCTATCCTCATAATAATGCCAAGATTAGATTAATATCAACTCTGAACTCTAGGATGACCTCCAAAGTTCAGAAACAAAAGAGCAAGTAAGAAACAAGAAGTTTTAATGGAAAGGAGAATCTTCTCTGTGAGTTGGCCTAAGGTGGATGATGACAGGTTTTTCAGAGCTTCATCTGTCTCAAAATTTGCTCTCACACTGAATAAGTTGCACTAGTTCATATGGCAGGAACACTGAATATTCATTAAGTGAGTATCTATTTTCTGACTCCCTGGCTTAATTTTCTCCTCCATAGGTTTTCCTTCACCAATAGACAAAGGATCTGGTCACAGATCTATAGAACTACACTCTAGAATATGTAATGTTTTTCTTCTAATGTATTGCAAAATGTAGTTTACTCATATTGATAGACTTTCCATGGAAAACACTGAACTTTAATGAAAAATAAAGCAGTTTTCCAAAGTTATTTACAATAAATAAATATTGAAAATTACAGAAGCAGATTATATTTCTCAACAGTAGGTTGTGTTTTGTCCTGGCAGGCCTTTCTGTCCTGTCTCAGCCTTTCTATCTGCACCAGGTCTGCACTGCTAGAGAAAGAGAAGCTACAAGAGGAAGAGGGAGAGAGAAAATCCCAATGCATACTTGATGTGCTAACTCTGATCTATGTAATATTGCTTCATTAAGGGCACTAGATGAACAGTCCTATTAGCTTCAGTTAGAAAACCTAAAATGGTGGTTTTCAGGGTCAACTGACTCACCTTGGTCATATTAATAAACTACTTTAATGAATATGAATTATGTATATAAATCTCAGATAAAATATATATTAAGATGCTACATGCAATAACCTTATCTCAGCTTTATAGTGACACGAGGTAATAACCATATGGTTATGAAAAATACATTTTAAAGTTTGGAACTCCAAATTAGATTTAGCTAGTTTTTAATGGCATATTTTTTTATTATATAGATAAATTTTTTCTCACTAGGTATTACTTTTGGACCAAATTAAGACTGTGTGGTGGCTTTAATTTCACATTTCTGATTTTAAAATGATTAGAACTCTTGTAAAGCTAAATTAACTTTCATTTGGAAACTTTGAATCCATACAAGGGAAGTAATTGCAAAATTCCTGTAAAGTTTTACTTCTTTATATTATTGATGCATTCCTGCTTTAGGACTCTTTTTCTCTCCTTACAGAATTAAAACGAAATTGAGAATCCATGCTAGTATGTGTTATCCCTAGCTAGGTGAAAATGCAAATTATTAGAAATAATTTTTAAAAATTATTATTATTTGCTCAAAGAGCAGATTCACAGATGCACCTGGCCAGTGGAAAGCAAATAGGTTGCTTTGACACATGAACTGTGCTGCTGAACCAGAGAGCAGGAAAGTCAGTGTGATCCCTAAATTGGCCGGCTTTGTTTCCCCATTTAAAGCTGAAAGCACAAACAACCCAAGCCGCAGACTTGCTGGGCTCCCTTTCCACATACATCCCTCCCAGCACTGCTGTAATCAGGGAGGGATGCAGGGCATCAGAGCCATATGGAGCCCGCACAGGGAATATGTGGTTAATCCACGCCAGGGAACTCCTCACCTGGGAGCCAGACTGCTTTCTGTGAAGCACTCAGGTGTTGGCTTACCTTACTTCTGCTTCCAATAGTCCTGTTTAACTACTTGCAGAGATGTTGGTCAGAATATCTGTTGTCTGTACAATTACTGCAAACACAATGATGTTTAATAGGGTAATTTTATTACCACGTAGGCAGAATTTAGATGAGATTTCAATACATTTTAGCTCTATAGACACAGAGAAAGGATCTATTACTTTACTGCTATTTACAGTGACACAGAAAGGATGAACATAGATGCTAAATTTCCTAGAGGACTCAGTGTGTAATTAATATAAGTTAATTGATGAGATCAGTTCTTTTCCCAAAAATTAAAAATTGCAATTTTGTGAATAATATATTGTCGTGGTCAAAGAAAGCAAATATGTTCAATATCTGATTTAAATGTGAAAACAAATTCCTTAACTCAGGAGCTATGACAAGGCTCTTCATTACTGCAAGGAAGAAATTAAATTAATATATCAATAATTAGCATACTTCCAAGTAGAAATAAATCACTGTTTATACTGTATTATACTTTACCATATTAAAAGAGTTGAGAGGAATTTGATCAATGAAATAAGGCAGCACACACCTTGCTTGTGACATTGGTGGAATGTATCTCGAATTTTTGCTCTATATGTATGATTTTTCATAATTTATGTTTCATGATGCTTAATAAGCATAAAAGTTATACAAAATGTCCCAGTCTATCTCAACCACTGCTAAGTCAAAAATCTCTCACTCTTTGCAAGGTTCTGACATAAAAAAAATTGGTGATTATTCTTGTGATCACTCTAAGGGATGTCATCCTTATCACCAGAGCACATAGTAAAGCTCAAGACACAAAAAAAAGCAGAAAACTATGTGGGTGAAGGGAGAGTGAACTAGTGTTACTCTGTTTCTCTACAAGAGTCACCTGTAGTGCAGAAACTAAGAACTGCATGCCAGTCAGTAGGTATCAAGCTTTTACAATGGGTACAAGTGTGTCTAGATTGATATCAAATCTGACACAAACTTGAATCAAAATTCCAGACAAAGCGCTGTCTTCATGTAGAGCATATGGAAATCTCAGTCAGGAACAGTGGTTAAAGAGCTTGGAACTGAGAGCCAAGAGACTTACCAAGGAGAAGCAGGGCACAGGGAACTGAGGAGCAGAGTAATGGAAAAATTCTGCCAAATGCACCACTGAAAAGAGATCTACAACATTTTGTCCTAGATATCAACATTCCTAACTTCTACTATTCATTTTCTCTTGAGATAGAATGGTTTTAAAGACCAAAGAGAGAAAAAAACACCACATTTTAGAAGTCTCTCTAAACTCAAGCTCAGTTTTTAGTCTAGTTCCCAAAATTTAGTTGAGCATCATTCTGCGTTAGACACATTCTGTAACTTTCTTGTACATTTTCAGACTGGTCCAGACTCAAAAACGTTTTGTAGATGCTTAAAATTACTAAGATATATTTAGTAAAGTTATAGTATAGAAATATTATATTTATACATGCCTCTAAGAAAACAGATGTCAAGGAACATTCGAAATTGTAATTAGCCCAGGCTGAAATCTGCAAATGTAGAATTATTCTTGTGAAATGTATGGTACCCAACAAACCAATACTTTCTCAGTATTACCATAATAGCATTTTTAAGTTCCAAAAATACTACTCTTTTCCCTGTGCTTACTGTATCAATGATGTAAAATACCTTCACAAGGACTCAACACCTTTTATAAAAGAATTGCCAAGGGTTAGGTGGTTAGAAATTATAAGACAGCAATAAACTAGAGATCAGTTCTTAGGATATTTCAACACAG
Organism: Atrichornis clamosus; assembly: GCA_013400975.1. Taxonomy (NCBI): domain Eukaryota; kingdom Metazoa; phylum Chordata; class Aves; order Passeriformes; family Menuridae; genus Atrichornis; species Atrichornis clamosus. Next base: position 92,801 of record WBMZ01007018.1, on the reverse strand, counting down.
CTTTTGCTCTAGAAATAGCTGGTGCCAGAACTGAACTATCATTTTGAAGTAGAGCATAAATCTAAGCATAAACATTTTCTAATTTCCATAAGTATCTATTATATTTACTGTACTTAAACTGAGAAGATTAAAAGCTCTTTTGACAGTTGTAGACTCTGATTTCTTGTTAGTATTTATGCACAAAGTCATGTAAACTGCCAGTATTATAAGCACTTTTAAAGGTATTAATGCAAAACATCCTAATAATGCAAGTATTTATACACATTGTATAGAACTGCTAGCATAGTATGCAGCTTTAAAAATTGTTTCCAAAGGTGTCTTTTTCAATAGTAGACATATTAGTCTTCCTCCCTTCCTTTAATTTCACTAAAGACTGCTTTGCCATACTGTCTAATTGAATAAGTGACAAGCCTTTAATTTTCTGTGTATGTTGTCAACACAATACATTAAAGTGAATACAATATGCAGTGTATGATATTGTTATGTTTAGCTGATAGTTTTCTTCTTCAAAACATAGCATCAAGTTTATAGGCATACCAGAAATTCACAACTATGTCAACAGCCAAAGGTTTCTTTCCCCTTGCATTTTGAGATTCCATTCTTTTAGATTCCTATCACTAACTTGAAGTTATTCATGACAAGTTTGTGACTTTATGTGGAAGTTATGAATTTTCCTCATTAGTGAATCAGCTGGTGCAGCTAAAATGGTTAGGTGAGCATGTGAGAGAAGACCAAAGATATTCAAGATTAGCCACCTTGAGAATATCCACACTCACCTTATATAAAGGAGTCTCTTATTACAGGAGACATTCACATACCTCTTTTTATCTCGGTTATACTTTATAGTTTTTCTTCACTGCGTGTTTTCCACACACTGCACTGGACTTTCTTCCAGAACACACACACACACACACACACACACACAAGATAGATTTGACTTCATAACATTGTCCTACCACTGTCTTTTTGCATAGTTATCAGGTTCTTTCCTGATTTTTTTTTGTCAGGACTTTTACTGTGCATTATATTGTCTGCTCATGGTATTTTCCAACTGAGATAATTATGATTTGTTTATAGTCAATACAATAATAAAGAGCAAGCATAATTTTTCCTTAGAGGTGAAAACTGGGGTCCCAGTGCTAACATGATGAGCAAGGCTCTCTATTATTACTCTCAAAGGAAATCTATCTGCAGCTCAGGATTTGAAAGTTGAAACCTTCATACATATTTCAAGCCCTTTAGCTGAGAATGTCTTGATACAGAGTCCACAAACCTTTGTCTTGAGGATCCAGACAGCCTGGAATTAGTCACTCAATTCAGTTACTATTGTTAGTTGTTTGCTATGAGTTTATAAAGTTAAAAAAGTGGGCCAGGGGAGAGGAATAACTAATTGAGCATGAAGAACATCACCAACAGAGAGATGGTGAAGGTTTGTTAAAATCTGGTGCAAGTATCCAGAGACTTTACATTTAAAAGGGCAAAGAATCAGTTTTAGTGATTGCTTAAATAAAATAAATTATAACCAGAGAAGTGTGTGCAGACATCCCAAGTTTTAACTTCATGTTCTGAGGATAGTCCTTTAAGAACTTTCCCTTTTCCATGATACTCCTTTTGGTTTTTTCCAGTATGCTGCATGTGTTCTTTGTTTCTGCAGTAATGATCAAACTTCCAGAAATATGAAAATCTCATAAAGACAGTAACTGCACATTCAAATTGCTCCTCTATGTCTTACCTGTGGTGAATCCTCAAGGTAGTCTATGTAAAGGTAGCGAGATAAATTCCAAGTGCCCAAGTTAATCCAACACCTCTCGCACCAGACTTACTGTCCTCAAAACTCCCAGAGCTGGTAGATGTACATCCTTCTAGGAAGTAGAAATGTGGACCTGTTCTCTCTCAGTTCTGACTTAATACTCTAATCACTGAAGTTGCATAAGAGAATGGAGTCACATGTTTGGAAAGAAAGCATTAGCACTACTGAATTTTGTAGAGAGCATAAGTCTAAATCAAATATGTTCTCAGAGAACCCGCTCACATTTCAGGTCAAAGGGATGAACATACCCATCTTTTCTCTACTGCAAAACACTTTTGCATCTTCTAAGAAGCAATGCACAGAACTTGCTACCAAAAACTAGGGTACCTAACGGGTTCAGCACAAAACAGGAGAAAACAGGAAGGCTTGAACTGATTTTGACCAAGGATTTGGTTAGTATCCTTATCTCCTTCTGCGGCCTTAAGCTGTGCTAAAGTAAGAGAAAAAAAGCCAAGCACATGTGTCTTTCATCCAGCACCACTTCCCAGAGCCTAAATATGTTCAGCTTGAATGATTTTCCAATCTTGCTGTGCTTTTCCTGTTCAACAACCATCAGTGTACTTCTCTTCCAAGTCCTTTTTCACTCCTCATTAGAAACTGCCTGCATTCAAAATATCTTGCAGCAAGAAGTTCTACAGGTCTCCTGCTCAATAAGGGAAAAGTACCTAATTTTGCAAATATTTAATTTGTCTTTCAGAGGCCCTTTATCTTTACGTTGGAAGGGAAAGTGAATAATTGGATTCACCTTCTCTTTGGCACTCAAAATTTGATACATTTCTAATGTGTCCCCTCTAAACAACTTTTTTCTTTTTTAGATGAGGAGTCCTACCTTACTAAATTGTTCTTAAAAGGGAAGATATTCTATATGTTTTGCCACTGCCTTTGCTTTTCTGACTTTCAAATTGCAAAATAATCTGAGAAGCTGGGACCATTATAAACTGCAATATTCATGGTGTGGCCAGGAGGATAATAAGGATCTCTCATTCATTTTTCTATTTTTTTTCAATAATTAATTTAATATGATTTTTGACTCATATTGGGTATAGAACTGATATTTCCATGAGACTATCTTGTATTATCACAAGACCTCAAACTTGAGTGGTAATGGTGACCTCAGAGTTCATAATTTCTTATGTGATATTAAGATGTTTCTTTCGAAATGCATCACTTGCTACTTACCTGCAATGGATTTTTATATGCCATTTTGTTAGCCAGTCACTCATCTTCATAGTGTTCTCCTATAATTATTGTGTTCTCTCACCATCACTGCTGTGAATAACTTTGTATGATCAGCAAATATTGCTACCTCACTGCTCATCTGCCTTTCCAGGCTGTTATGACTGTTTTGAACTGCACAGGTTCCAATACTGACCCCTTGCAAAACTGCATTGCGATGTCCCCCCTTGCCAGAAGATATATTCTTGTCACCTAGTCAATTTTTAAAACAATTTGATTACTGAATTTAAATGATGACTAACCTACATGGGGAAACTCCTGAAATCACTGCCTAAGTTCCTTAAAAGTTTTTGGTGAGGGATGTTTCTAGAAATATAGGAGAAATGCAGTATGCTTTATTAACATGACCACTTTTACAGACATTTGTCGACACCTTCAAAACCTGCAATAAGCAAATTTCCCCTTCACATTGACTCACTTCAAGTAGGTTATATTAATTTATGTAATTTTATGTACATGTCTATTAAATTTGCTCTTCTTTTAATTGATTCTGATAAATTTCTTGGAGTTATTCAGGGACTTTTCAATGCTGAGTATGATGTGTGCATGTTAATTTAATCTTATTTTAGACATCAAATACATTTGTTCACCTCTATCTCTGACTGTCATTGACTGAATCTAAAATTTGTGAATCAGTGTAATTTGATCTGTCTGATTTCTTTCATGTCCTTAAAATTCTCTTTTGAAAACTATTGACTAAAACAGCTTTAAGTAATTCACATTGTATTTTCTAACCATAATTATATAACCACAAAACCATAAGAGTGCCAATTTTGCAAGATTGAGTGTAAAGAAGTTCATTTTATTACTGAGACATTTTGGTCCATAAGATAGAAATGCTTTGAAGGACAAGCATAGAAAAGTTATCAGCATTCTCTTTTCAAAAAACCCTCATCTCTGAAATTAAAAATTAACAATATTTTGTACTTGTTGCTCATCTCTAATCCATGTCTAGTTAATACCTATTCTGGCCAGCAACAACACATGCAGTCTGTCCCTTTATCCTGGCAGACATCAAACACAGCATTTTAAGTACGTGTTTAGACTACAAACACTTATTTTTAGTCAGCTCCTTAAAAGCTCCTAGATTTCACTGAACACTGTTGATAAGCCTCCCATATGTTTAGTGACGTTGTTGCCATGGCTTCTGACATGGTGACGTTGGGATATTAAGACATCCAGAAATAACAGTTTGGGGGGTGGTTTTCTGATAGCATATCTAATTGATGATGATGTTCCTGGTCATGAGAGGAAACTACTTGTACTGCAGACACATGCTGAGTGGGTTTCCATACAGGCTTGCCAATTCACCTGACTCATGACCCATGTCTGCTCCGGTCTTGGCACCAAAAGATTTGTGACAAACTATGTGCCGATCTGTGCAAGAGGTGTCTCTGAGAGCTAAAATTATGCTACAGCTACAATGCTCATTTTACATCACAGTGACCAAAAATAGGCTAAGAGCAGATTACATTCACTGACTGCACTGTTTAAAACAAGAATGAACAATCTCAGACAATCTGATGTTATACCCCTCTGGTAATGCTAATAATGGGCAACATGCATGATTTAAGTAAATCATATACACATTTAAAAAAGTAATAACTGTTTGAGCTTGGTTATTAAAGCTAGGATAGAAGAAAATAATAAAAATCAAGTTTCCAGTTTTGGTATTTTATACATGTAGGGTGCCAGTCAAGGGTGTGAAAAGTCATAAAATAACCTCGTCATAGAGGAATAAAGATATATTGTAAACCTAAGCAAGCCTAAGTCCTGTGAGAATTCTAATCATGATTTATGGTTGAAATTGGCCTGGATATATTAGGATGAATGCACAATTTTTCAAGCTTTGTTCTCTGAAGCTCAGCTTCAAAGTATTTTTAAGTTAATGCATCTCTAACTGGGAAACAAAGAAGTGATTTTCTTTCTTGAGATAGATGGGAGGCAATCCCAAACAAGACAGAAGAACTCCAAATCCATCTTCCAAAATTGTCTTTAATGCATGTTCCATCAAAATAAATATTCATGTTATAAAAATTTGTTCCTTCTATATGTTCTTTCCACTGTATTTATAAATATTATTGACAGGGTGACACAATGTCTATCTTTAACCTTTTCTTTATTTTCAATAAAAATTTGGTAATGAACTTTTGCAAAAAAATCACATGTAGAATTTTTCTTCAGAGATCTGTCTGAGAAATAATGGCAAGATATTCTTGTAACTACATAGACAAGCTCTTCAAGCCTTAAATCATTCACTTAACCTGAAAAAAAAAGTCTTCCTTGACTACTGGATAATTGCATCCCACTTAGAAAAGGCACTTTAATGCATCAACAATGTTGGTGTTGACATCTGCCAAGGTAATTTTGATGCAGTTTTTTATAAGTACTCATTTTCATGAAACACACATAGACTCAAAGTGTGCCTAACTTTCCTTAGAGATAGCAATAATGGAAACCTAACAGCATTTTGAAATGCTTACATTGTCATGATGGAAGTTGTTCAGGAATTAATATGGGCATCAAGGGAAAAGGACAGGATACTACACCTGAATTTCAACGGTGCTATGACTCCCTGGACTTTTGTGTGTTTAGGCTGAACTATGAAGCTATTTAGCTGTCTCCTAAATGTACAGATGATGTATTTCCTAGATAACAACATCTGTCTTAAAAATGGAGTCTCAGAATAGATCTTTAGACAGCTTAGGAAGATCAAATGATTGAAGAGGTGAATAAAGACACTAAGAAAAAAACAATCTTAAAGTTCAGTATGTACTACTTGAGCAGAGAGCTCCAAAATGCTTCTGAGACAGATAAGTCAGGATACAAGTGACTTCTGAATTTACTGAAGCAGATCTGGTTCTTGACCAAACAGATGCAGAAGCCTTGCTTAAAATATTTGAGAACCACTGACTGCTGATAAAGTCAATCTTTTCCACCTGTCAGCTAGTCATCACCTTCTATTAGATCATAACGATTTACTTGAGTATACAAGAAAAAAAATTAAAAATATGACTATTTCTAATGAAATCATCCTGAGAGTGAGACTATCTTTAAAAAATTCTATTATGACTTATCCTATCAGGAGCTAAAATTGGTTTTGGATATCAACTCAACAAAGATGGAAAGAGAGGGAAGGAGAAGGAGGGAGGCAGAAAGGAAGGATAAACAAATCACTCAGGAAAAGAAGCAATATTCTGTGAAACAAAACTTTGATGATATAGAGAATTATGTCCTACCAGTTCAATGAGTAGCAGTTGAAGAATTAAATATTGTTAGAAAACTGTGCATCATTTTCCTATGAGTCATATAAACCGGCTCAGCTTTATAGTTTCTTTCCTGTATTAAATATAATTTTGAGCAAGGTCAAAGTGCTAAAATGAAAAAAAATATATATAATTAGTACAATATGGGAGGTTGTAGTTACCAAGAACACAGCTTTTGTTACAAAGCTACTGGTCAGCGACAGTTATCCTACTTAATCAAAGACAGTTAGATACACTAATTTTAAAAACTATCCTTATAATTTGCTGCTTTGGGTGGTACAAACAGGCAAAATCTCAGAGACTAATATTCATAATATATTTTAATCTGGTTTGTGTTTTAAAAGGTGAACACACGAGGAAGATAAAAGTATGGGAAAGTAAAATAATACCACTATTCTCCCTTTGGTTTGTGCTGTACCTATGACATAACAGTGTCAAGAAAATGCCAGCTTTTATCCCTTCAGTCAGCAACTGAGCCCAAGGACAACACTCTACAAATCGCAGCATTCCTGCCATGGAATCCGAAGGCAAGGATCTGTTAAGACAGGCCATTTCTTTTGCTTGCCTATGACTTAAGAACATCTATTTCTCCATGCACTGGAAAAAAAAAAAGGTGTAAGACAGAGCATAAACTATATTATATTCCATTGCTCTGCACAGGAACATGTTTTATAAGAGTAATGGTGGATGACACTATAGACTGTGATAGTGAACATGAAGTATTTTTCTCATGTCAGTTCAGCCATGAAAGAAAAATATTGTTATGCTTTTATAACTTGTTCAGTTTGTGTGTGTATAAATTGTAATGGTTTACAATATGTGGGCACGCACAAACACATACAACCTGAATGTCATCTTCACAATATTATCCCACAATTTAAAATACTTATTTCCTCTGAATCCCTCTTTATTTGATTTACCTCCTGCATATTTCTTTTTATGATTAGCTTAACAAAAATAAATCTGGAGTACTAAAGAAAACATTTTGCTGCAGCATAGTAATTGTTTCTGACACCTTTGTCTGATGGATGGATGATCTCAAAGAAAGCAACTGAAGAAAGAATTTATGGGATAGACCCTCCTCTAGCGCACAATGAAGATGCTCCACTTTTCAATGCTGAAAATGCTGATTTCAGAAGATATAAATACACGAATCATTAACAGTATAGTGAAAAGAATGCTTACTTCACTTTATTTCTGGTATCTAACTCTTGTCCATGTTTACTGAAAATAAGTTCTAATCAAAATGGCATTATATGTTCATACTAATGATTATCCCATTGTTTTGAAAATATTAGAACACAAATCAACATTCTTGGCTTAGTTAATTGATTACGCACTGTATGAGAAGAGGGAGTAGTGTGTTTTTTACAGAGACACAGGCTAAAATGTATTTACACAAATCATCTGGCAAATGCTTAACTAATAATCATTTACACTCAGAGATGCTGCAATTGATTCCTCAATTTGAGAAAAGAAGTAGAGAATTACTTGGGCAATGTGTTTGCAATTACTCCACTGCCCCATGCTATACACCAGTGTTGCCAGCTGTTCTCCAGTTCCAGGAATGTAGTAATTCTGATTGGGTAAAAGCAAAGAAAAAGAAAGTTTGTTTGAACAAGTGTGGTTGAATCTGCATGACCGACATTTAGAAGGAAATTTTGGACCCCAGACTTGGATGCTGTACCAAGTTCCACCAAAACAAAGAAGACCTCCTGCAGGTGAAGGTTTGGGTTTTGGCTTGTCCGACATCTTCAAGAAGGTACTGTAGTGGGACAGTGGTGTGTCAGATATAATTGGCAGTTTGTCATGAAAGAAAACGTGTTTCCCATGAGTTTAATTTAAACTCTTTCAAAACACACACCCACTTGCACAAATCCAGGTTACACTCCCAATTAATATGGAATGCAGCCTGCACAGTAGTTCTTCAAGCATACAGCATTAATCCCACAGATTAGAAAGGGATAGGAAATTAAGAACAGATGTTTCATAGCAGTGCTGTGCTAATGATGATTGAATTAGTGCCAAGAGAACTAATATATCCATGGGATATCCAATACTGCCAAGTCCGAGTCCTCAATTACCTTACACATGACATTATGTTTCCAGATCTGAAACCATCTTATTTAGAGCTCTGGGATTTATCACAGCAGTGCATTGCACTTTATGGACATCTCTAGTGTCTCTTGAGATTACTATCTGTTTTCCTCATTCCACCATCTGCGCTGCGCATGGTCTGCTACATCCAGAAACATTTCAGCAAGCAGGGTGAGTCCTACCATTATGAACTGAACTAACACCAAAAAGAACACCTTGAAGAGCAGTTAATGTCTTAAAAGTTGTTTTTAGTTCACTGCAGCAAGGGACACATAAAATCTAAAAAATAATAGAACCAATTATCCTAATGTTTAAAGACTAGAAAATATGTCTGAAAGAAAATAAGAATATAAAATACATTAAGTAACATGGGGGCTTTTCTTAAAGAAGCTTCATAGAAATAGAATTAAAATCTTCAACTAGCTTTAAATCAGACAGTGAGATGCCAAAACATGGCACAAAACTGATGTCCTTAAGACAAATTTTATTTTCACAGGCTGTTAGAACCAGGATTGCCAGCATGGTAAGATTATTCTTTTTTTAAAAAAGGGAGAGAGAGTGAGGAGAGGGGAGGAAAATACTGCTGCTAGGAATATATTAGAGACATAAATAAATGATGTATGAACAGTGATGCACACCAAAGAAAGCATCAGCAACAAACATATAAATACATTGAAAGGGGTGAAATGGAAACAGTAGTTTCAGATTCAAAACACTGCATCTATGTCTCTAAAGTGACAGAGCTTTATGCTACATTTGGAAAGCAGCAAGTGATGATTTCCAGTACTGGTTAGTCTAAGAAGTAATGCTGAAGAGACAAAATAAACAACTAACAATGGCCTAAGGTACATTCCTACACAGAGCAGGAAAAAAATCTCTGTATCTCCTGTATTTTGAGAAAAATGGGCCTGCTGATTTCTTACATCAACATTTTTCTTAAATTGTTCTTCAGAAAACTTAAAATATGCTTTTATTAAATATTTTTATTGCATTTGTTTCACATTTTGTGAAACTTCATCTGCAAAAAACAAAAAAAGAAAATATTGTTGAAGTTCAATGTTTTGAATTTTAAGCAGAAGTTATTTTGAAACAATACTGCAGAAAACTTTAGGCTAGAAATCAGTATATCACACAGCAGCACATTCTCTGCAGACAAGTTAACACAAAAAACTCAGTGGAATATATCTCCTAGAGATAGTACAAAATAAATCCAGCACAAATATGAAACAAAGTAATTTTTTCAGCAGCAATACTGAACATGTATTGGAATTAATAACAGTGCTCACATGAGAAACTAATATAGTGATCTTCAGCTGCATAATACCAAAGAATGATACTTAATATCTACATATGCCTTTAATGGTCTTTGAAATGCTATAGTCTTTTGAACACAGAACTTCAGCTTCTTTAGATCGCTCTTTTTTTTTCTCATTAGTTGGGACTTCATACCAAACATAACATAAATTATCTTTCCACAGAATCATACAAAATCACAGAATGTTTGGGCTTGGAATGGACCTGTAGAGATCACTTAGTCCAACGTCCCTGCTAAGGCAGATTCACCTAGGGCAGTTTGCACAGGTTTAAAGTGATTAGAACAGCATTTTCCAAAAAAACAATGGGGAGTAGATCAGTACCTCTCTCCTTGGCCTCTGGATGTATTGCAATATGGGAGTTGTCGAGTTTCAGTTAATTGTGAAGTAACTTTCTCTAAGGTTACCACACCATTTATATCACTAAGTATTATTTGGCCTAAATCTGTAATGCAAACACTAGAAGTCATATATTTTGCTAACTGTATGTATCTTTATTAGTTCTACTTACCACTATTGGCTATTAGGATCAGGTGAAACCTACATCATCTTAATTCTTTATGGACTGAGGATGAAGATGCTTCAAATTGCAAACTATTATAATTACAGAAACCTATTATAATTCCTCTAAAAAAGAAAGGGCAAGCAGACTATAAACAGACTGAGCAAATAAAAGTATATAAAAACCAAATTATTATTAAGAAAAGGGTGATTTTTATTTCTTATGTAAGACCTGGAGTACATTAAGTGAGGTAAGAGATTGGAAGAAAAAGGCAGATGCACACATATAATACCAAACAATGTTCACATTCAACTCTGCAAATAAACAACACAGTGGTTCTTTTGCTATGACACAGAGGATATGTTTGAAGACATAAAGGTAAAGGATAATCTGTGAAAGAAGGCAGCAGTGCTCTGCTTGTAATCAAAGTAAATATAGAATAAAAATAAAACTTCCTTAAGACAACATGATAGCTACAAGATACATTTAGTAAAGAAAAGTGATGCATGCATAATAGTGCTACTTAGTAAAAATACATCAGGTATAAGGCAGAGTATGGGCATAAATAACACAAAGAGTTTAGAGAAAAAGATACTTTTATTGAACACTTAAAATCCCAGGGAAATAAAATAATGATTAGTGTATAGGAAAGCATTAATGACTGTAGAAAATTAATAAGGATGGTTGTGGCAAATCTGTTAATAATACAAAGATAACAGTATAAATAAAAGATATATCATAAAAAGCTCTTCTACTTACACAGTTATGGAAAGCAAACAAAAAAAAGAGAAGTAATGGGATGTAATTCTGGAGTTGGAAACTGAGATGGTTAATGTGCCTGGAAAGAAAAGAAATAAGAAAAAAGGGAAGAAAAAAAAGGTGAATAGGGAACAGAAACAAAATGGAGGAAGGAAAACGTTAAAATCCTTCCCTATTGTGCAGTGAACAGGTAATTAGACAATTAGAGCTATACAATGCAGTGAGAGATCCAGGTTCAGAGGAATTATGGTTTCTTAGAGTTCTGCAGAATGCAGGCAAAAAGATGGGAAAACTATTGGCCAAATTCAATAGCACACTACGAACAAGGAGGACTGGAGGGCCCATAGTGCCACATCAGTGTTGAGGAATGAATAAAGAGGACATACAAAAATCTTAAAACCCACAGGAGAGATAGAAGGACAAACATGAAGGCACCTGAAAACCCAAATGAACTACACTTGTAAAACCAATAATGTGCAAGTTAGTCAATGGCAGCCAAAATGATTTCATATATCAAAGTTCATAGCTGAAATCATAAACAAAATTAAAATAGTAAATACAATGCTTCTATATTAAATTTTAAAAATGTTTATGTGCCTCAAAAGAGCTTAAAGTACAGACAAACTTTAGACTGTGCTTTCAGTCTCTACAGGACCCTTTCTTCTTGCAATATTACTATTCAATACAAAAAAAAGAAGAGAATTTCACACATGAATTTCACTCAATTATGACTTTTTGTGGAGTCCAATGAGCCCACTGAACCAGAGAATAAGAGAGTCTTCTGGTGGGACAGTGCTTGAGATTGGAGATCCTCCCCAGAATAGGGAGACAGAAAAGGCTTTCCCCCAGGATACTTTGCCCTATCATGTTAATGCGCCCCAGTTCTGCTTCCCTGCCTGTCGGCNTGCTTCCCTGATCAGCCTGTCGGCCTCCCTGCCCCTTTATACCTTGTATGTCCCTGTTCTAGAAAGTTCTCCCTTCCCTGTTCCCCCATTGGCCCTTGCCCCAACGCCCCTCCCTCCGAGTCTCCCTAGTGGTTCCCGTACCTAACCCCGCCTATGTACTGCCCCCGTGCCCTCAGATCATCGGCCCCTGATGCTCTACCGCCCCTGGATATAAACCTGGACCCTCCCATGTTTCTTGTCTTCGTCCCTGGACTCTTTCATGTGCGTGGCTGAATAAGCCTCTCCCGTGGAACTCTAAATGAAGACCCTTCCTGCATCTTTATCATCAACACGATCCTGAAGCTATCTGTGGTGTGTGTGTGAGTGTAGTGGCCTGCCAAGCGGCTTCTTATAGGAGACACTTCTGGAAGGTTGTGGCACCCACCACTGCCTGCCGCAACAACTTCTCACACATGTAAATTCATCGTTGGAGTTTTTAATAGTAAAGCTAGATAAGCATTCACAGAAATTTAATTCAGTTCTTGTCTCAAGTATGGATCATTAACAAACCATTTGAGGCCAAGCTTAGCTGTGCAGTTGTAAGTATATACTAAGCTCACTAATATGTTTTTTTATATAGAAAGGTTTACTACTGAAAAAAACAGAATTCTGAAAATTATTAGAATTTGTAAATTACTTCATTCATTTAGATGTCAAGAACACACATAAGTTTACTGAATAGGAATTAGATTAGGTGTTTACTTAAATGTCTGCGTAACATATTAGCACTATATTGAAATAGAGTGAAGTTTTCTGTGTTTAAACTCTGTCACTATAAATAGAAATAATAATTTCATTTTTTCCTTACAGTTTGTGTTTGCAACATAAGTCCAGTGGGTAAGCCCACGGGCTGAGCACTTGGCTTTGGATTGCAAATTTCTAGAAAGAGCCATTGGGTGCACCTGGATCGTGGACCCCTCATCTAATTCAGGGCCTGTTGTTTCTACTACAATGTAGGCAGGAGTTTCTAATCTTTACAGATTATGCACATAACATTGCACAAACAGAGTCTGAATTGAGATCATCAGCTTGAATACCAGGGGAAACTCAATTCAGGGCACTGAAACCAAATAATGCTTCCAAAAACAACGATTTGTTTGGAAGGAGAAAGTTCAGGACTCTGATACAAAACCGTTGCCTAGTTTGATTAAACTATGTATCAGAGATTGAAGAAATGTAACAATCACTCCTTGCTTTTGTGTGCATTGCAAATTTAAGCATGGGCTCTTATGTGATTTAAAAGCTGTGTAAAATTAATGCCAATATTGTTGAGAAAATACTGAGAAGCAGAACAAATTAATTAATTTTTAATAGTTTTAGTTTATGGACTGATAAATTGTTTCAGTTTATTACACAAAGTATATGGTAATGATGAGACTGGAAACAGAATAGTACCACAGAGACTCAACTAAAAGCAGTCACAAAGCAGAACACAGACCAACAAAAAAAGATTTAAGGTCATAATAGACAGTACTTTAAAAGACTGAAAGTGTCTGTGTAATATTACACACCACTTTTGTTTAGTTTATATAGATATATACTACAGGATACAGATAGGCACAAATGACAAGTCACTGGTGGACAGAACAATTTGTGCAATAAATATACCTTTGCATATAGGCAGCTTTTAAAAATTAACTACAGCTGATAGCATTTCTTCGAGAGTTAATTGCTTATAGTCCAGTTAAAAAGAACTTATTGTAGAACTGTCAGTGACAGTCATCTATATTTATCATAGGAGTTTTTACAAGCCTGTGCAATAATCAGGAATGTAGATACATTATTAAAAAAAGAAGTCATGCTTTCCTTCCACGGTTTCAACAGAAAAATATATCTCCTGAGTCTCAGGAGAAAGAAAATGATGAAGGCTCTTTTAGAATATCCTTCCTCTTCTAACTAACTTTTCAGAAGATCTTATCCTTTATGTTGCCTTGGGAGGAGGGTGAAATAGAGGTCCCTATTTGATTAAGTGAACAGAAGGCTTCATTGGGAGTTTCTAACCTTTAAGAGCCCCCGGGATGGCACCTCACCGTTTTTCCCAATGTGGGTGTTTTGCGCAAGCAGCTGTGGCTGTCTGCTCCTCCTCCACTGCAGCTCACCAGCATTTGCTTGTGTGCCTTGCTACACACAGGGTTCAACTCGCTCTTTAGGATAAGGAGAGGTTTTCTTTCACTTCACACTTAGAACAGCCTGAATAGAGCAGGCAGATTTCAGTCTCCCTTTAGAAGTTTATGCATCTATGAGGATTTAAGATATTCAGGTCACCAGAATTTAAGACATTCCTGGTGCTTATAATTTTCTCTGTTCCTCAATCCACATAAAGTAATGGCACTGGAGATACACTTATACACATGTATATGGCTTTTTTGCAGTCTCTTTTCAGGTTTAGGCACAGCCACTGTGCAGTTCAGTCTACCCATGAAGGTTGTTCACACAACCATGACAGCAAAAAGCTTTTCTTGTGAATGAAAATTTTAACTGTGAAACTGAAATGATATTTCAGATTTGCATATTGCTCCAAGACACACAGTAACATTTAAGCTCTGGACATGTATCAGAGTATGCTTGAACTGTAGGAAGTTTCTGACTTTGAGCAAATTTGTGGAAAAAGGAAAATATTATGGTTACAGAAACAGCAATAAAAGAGTCAAGTCGTTTCTCCCCTGAGGGAAGAAATACAAATAAAAGACTTGTCACTTGTAAGTAAAGAATCTGTGCACAGATACTAGACAGAAAGATATATACAGATAAAAATAAAGTAAGAAGGGTAATGGCCAAAATGTAAAACCTTGAGAGAAAATCTTAGTAAAGACACAGAAGGTTTAAATCATTCATCAACACAAGGAGAAATTTAGCAGAGTGGCCAAACTACAGTTCAACACAGAAGATCATGCAGCTTTCTCTATGCCACTTTTTTGAAGTGGATCTGTGTGTGCACTCATACAGTGTTAGTTCCTGCTCAACTAATCATATGAGTCCTACATCACCTACTGACCCACATGTTCTACTGCAAATGAGACAGAACATTGCTGTTTAAAGATATAAATTGCTCTCAACCCTTGATGCACTTGGGATGTGACTGATACTTGAGTTGCATTCTTCCCTAAATGTATGCCATATTTAGTTGCAAGAAAAACCTTTTCACTGATAAACCCAATAGCAGAGACTTATTAAAAATGTTATACTAGTGTCTCTTATGGCAAGTTAACTAATTTTACTCCTTGGGAAGAATGAATTTCTTAGAGAAACAAGGTTTGCTTGAAGATATTACTTACATATATATATATATTTGTCTCTTTGTGTTACACTACAGTAACTTTTTAGTCCACTGACTGATTTCAAGCAAACATGAGGAGAGGAATATATGATCATTAAGTTACATATAACAAAATCTGTTAAATTTGTTAAAAATAAGTGCCTTTTGTAGAAAATTCTGTGGTATCCCTTACCAAGGATCTTGTTTATCTCTAGATACTTTTCACAAACACACCTCCAGAAAGGTAGGACTGTTCCAGCCCTTCTATGCCACTTACAAATCATTTAAACTCCCACATTTCTTGACACTAGATGTTAGAAAAAGTGTAGGAGTGCAAGGAGATTTAAAAAGAAAAATAATCTCATTTTAAAAGTACTTTTATGCTTTCATTTGGAGTAAAAGATAATATATTTATCTATCCCACACACTAGAGTACAGTATGTATATGTCCATGCCAGAACTTAATTCTAGCACCATTGTTGTACCTAAAAGTATTAGACTTCAATGTGGTATTACACCTTAGAACTTTTATGTAAATATATGTCAAATTCCTATTGCTATTCAAAGATCTCTATGTTCTGTCATGCACACTTTTAGGTTTTCTCAAGATCTTGTAGTAAGCAAAAAGGAAACACACCTTAAATGTAATGGAAAAAATGATAGAATAGTTAACTAATAACAGAATAATTGGGTCAAAACAAAGAACAGAAAAAAAATCACTGTTATAGAAAATGTCTTAATAATCACTAATGTATGCACTCTGGAACTGTAGTTACTCTATCCACAGTAAGTATGGAAGTCTGTGGAGGGCTGGGAGCCCTCAAAGCGGAAGCCTCTTGCAGTCTCCTGGAGAAGTCAGAGATAAGCTACCTTCCTCTGGGTCAGGGTGAGATCCCAGCATGCCTTGTTTCTCCATGGTAATAGCCTGTACCCTGTTGGCTAACTGGTTTCTATCCCACCCCCTACCTTTCCCATAAAAAGCCCGGATTCTGCCAGTGAAAGCAGGGAGTGTTGGTTCTGGCCTCCCCTTCGCAGGGTGCTTGGACAATAAAAGCGACCTCTGCGGAACTGCCATGCGAGGCTCCTGTCCCTCTGTCCCCGTGTTCCCCTTGGGTGAATTCACAAAGAGCTGAACCACAAGACCTGGAATCACTTGTAGCAGAGAAGCTGGAACCGCCTATCGCCCAGGGAGATCTGCCAGCACTCCTGGAAGAGCTGCTCTCTGAGGGATGCTCTCCCTCCAGGAAGGTCGCTGCGTGCTGGTGCTGAACAGCACCGGACCCCCTGCGACAGAAGTCTTCTCTGACTACTTCCATAGTTACTGTAACAGATTCACAGAATCACAGAATTACAGAATGGGAAAGGTTGAAAGGGACCACAGTGGATCATCTGGTCCAATCTCCCTGCTCAAACAGGTCCACCCTAGAGCACATGGCACAGGATTGAGTCCAAATGGTTCTTGAATATCTCCAGTGAGGGAGACTCCACAACTTGAGACACTTTTGGGTTTTTATCTTTGTTACCCTAAAACTAATTTTCCTGAATTCCCAGATCCACATTTCTTTAACTATCGCCTGGTGAGATGTTTACAGATTCCTGGCATTATAAACTCTGAGCCTATCTCAGTTGGTTAGGACTGGTGCCAATAATGCCAAGGTTGTGAGTTTGATCCCATATGGGCCATTCACTTAAGAGTTGGACTTGATGGTCCTGGTGGGTCCCTTCCAACTCAGAATATCCCATGATTAGCTTGTGTCCATTTTACTCTCTTACCATCTAACTCCTGTACACTGCACCCTGCAATGCAGCCCACTTTCACGACCTCTGCTGCTATCCTGTTCCCCTGTTACCATACACTCTATCATTAGGTTGGATCCCTAAATAATTAATTCTCCAGAATATGACTGCTACAAAAATAAATTAAAAAAAAAAAAGTCTAAAATAAAACAAACCAAGCCTACACACTAGGCCTTTAGAAAAATTGCTGTTCCAGTTAAACCAACTAAACCTCAAAACTCCAAGCAAGGTAAGGGAAGTTTTGACAAAGTCTGACAAACCCATCTGTAAAGGCTTGCAAAGTCAGTACAAAGACTGAGACCTATTACTAGTAATAAAAAATTATACTTACATGGTACAGTACCCTGCACACTAAAATCCCAAGAGAACCCTTCAAAATGTGTTGAACATGAATCACAGTGTTGGACAAAACCAAAACATTTTATTTTGTTATCCATTGTCACTTGGTGGAGATTGATCACTTTCTCAGGTTCAATACCCTCTGCTTACCAAATTCCCTCTCTTTGTGCCATGTACCCTCTCACCAGCTGTTTGCACAGCACATGCTAATTTCAAAACAAACAGCTGAAAGGAACATGCTTCAAAGACTTTATTAAGTATTTTTAATATGCCTTGCTTGGAAATCTATCAATACTTTTCTTAGAAACACTTTTTTTTTACAAAATATATGATGTTAAAAAGTCAAGTTAACTGAAAGGACCAGATGTTTACATTGGTGCCCAAGGGTGCTGTATCATTTCAGAATTATGTTATTATTGCCTGAAATAGATTTCAAACACTTATATAGTACAGAGGAATTCCCTGATGGTTATAACAGTCAACGTGATGGTTTGATAACATAACCAAGTACAGCTACATTTCTGATCTACCACTCTGAAATATGTAGCACTGTTATTTCATTTTGTTACAATTGTTCTGAATGATCAAGCCTAATATAAAAGGAGATCAAATTAACTCAGATTGTAGTTGACATCATCATTACACATGGGTTCTCATTGTCAGTAAAGATGATAAAATCTATGATATGTTTCTTTGAATTATAATCAGTCCTATTTTGAGTTTTCCCTCATTACATGTTTTATTTAACCATACAAATATAAATGTCAGTTTTCAGTGAGGAAGCTTATGGCAAGGTCATTATCTTATTAGACTATTGCAGTAAGTAATATAAGCTTTCAGAAAATGAGTAAAGCCCCTATGTATCTGAGAAAGAAAACGTCACCTTGAGCAAATTGCTTCTTACATAAAGATTTCTCTAAGTAAAACCTCAGGTTGCCAAAGAGGGTACAACCACAGCAGAAATATGATTTCTCAAATTCAAGTCCTTAAGATATATTTCCTTGCTATTAGTTTAAATGTGACTCAAAATATCTTATTTAAAATGCTATCTAGAAATAAATCCATTTTTAGATGCTATAATAATTGCTTTTTTATAAAGCCATGGTATGTAAGAGACTGATTGAAGGGAAAGTGCAGTTTCCTTAAGGGAGTCCATAGTAATTTAATTTAATTATCTTTTTCCAACTGGTGATAATATCCAAAGGGAAGTTATTTTTAAATTTACTTTTTATTAAAACTTAATTCAAGCACAGCTAGTCAAATGTATATGTACTGCAAATGTATTTCAGCTTCAGTGCCATTGTCAGACTCATTACCTGTCACTTCAGTGAGGAGACAGTCCTGTTATTCTAAAATACCAGAAAACACTGAGACCATAAAAAAGAAATTAGCTAATAGAGATCAAAGGGAATTGGCAATTATATGAGTGATACTTTTTTCTACTTTTCTTAATACTTAGACAGTTCTGTGCTCCAGTGACGAGGAAACTCACACAGGGATTCTCCTGGTATGTCTTTCTAACCATTTCCAGTTCCATACTCAGTAGCAATGGCAGTTAGGGGGAATCAGTTATCCCCATTTGACTCCCAGTGGTGCACAACTGGTACCCAGCAGTGATTCTCTAAGAAACGTGTGTATATACATTTGAAGGGAGAAAAACCCTTCTGAGGGCTGTTGGTGCATAACGTAGGGCAAGCAGGAACTGCTATAGTATTGTATTACTTTTCCTCTGCTGCTCTTGAACTTGACCCTATAATCATCGTTAGTTACATTCACCAATCTCTTGAGAAGAGGTATTCCCTTTGGCAAACCATCAGAAATAAAAGTGAACAAAGACGTTAGGAATTGGCAGCAAAACTATTCAAAGCCCTTACACTTTAACTACATGGTGCTTAATTGTGAAATGCCCACCTTGTGTAGCTGCAGCAAAGGCTTATTTCCTGATCTTCTAGAATAAATAGCTGTTTTCTTACTACCTTCAAGGTGACCTCTGCCATGCTGCAAAGCAATTCAAAGATAAGAGATATTTTTAGCTCTCCTTGTAGCTCTTAATACAGTTATGGCCATTACACAGGACATTAGTTTTTTGCAGGGATGTTCTTAGCAATAAAGTAGGCTTCGAGCCTATCACACTCTATGATTTTATTCATCCAGCAAATCCCCCTTTTTTTTTTTTTAACTTCAAATAACTGATCTTATACTGACTTTTTAGTGCATTTTCTTTGATTTTTATTCCATTACTATTTTGAATTCTCTTCCAAATATCTTTTCCAATACTGTTTCTGTTGTTTAATTATTTTACAAAAGTTTTGGGGTTCAAGTTCAACGTTTTGAAGCTAAGCGTTATTTTTGGAACAAGAGTAATATTGGAAAATGGAAAAATAAGTAACATACTGGCACATTCAGCAGCTGGTGACTAGAATAAACTGGTATTCTGACTTCTTAGAGTTGGAGGCCATTCAATCCATCTAGTTAAATTGCCATTCAGTCTGAGTCTTACTTGGGTGAGGTATCGTTTCAGAAAAGACAAGCTGTCTGATTTTGCTGTGCACCAAAATAAATAATACATCAATCTTGTTAAAGGGGTGAACTGTTATCACCACTAAAAATATTTTTTTCTAATTTTCTCTGTATTCTTACTAATATTTCAGCCTTGTTTTTGCGATGTGTTTCATTGCTTTCTCTTGCAGCTTTTTCTGTGCAACAGAAACCCCAGCATTTTTATAGGTAATTTTATCAATAAAACACACGTATCTGTAAAACTTAGAATCAGATGTGTTTGATACGTCCTGATTTCCATAAAATCATGTCCCTTCTTGCTGAATAAACACTCTTTCTTTCTTAATTTTAAAAATCAATCTTATATCTCCTTTTGTGTATGTTGTCAGTTAGACTAGGAAGTCCAGTTTTCCACTTGCCACCTTTGAACAGTAGCACAGAATTCTCAAACTTTTGCATCCTATACTATAGCCAGTATTCAAAATATATTTTTAATCATCACCAGTAGACGACAGATGCACCTGCCACAGTATTTTAGGACTCTGGACTGTGTTCTACTGGGATCTAGAGGTTGTGAAAGGTTGGCCTGTAGTTCATTTTATTCTTTCCATCTAATAATGGACCAGAAAGCACTTTATATAAATGTATTATTCCTATTCTTCCAAGTAAAGAAAGGAATATTCATTCAGCACTTCTGCATTTTCTACATCACTGCTAAAAATATTACCATCTTCACCTATTAAATTGCTCACGTCAAACCTAAGATTAATTTTGTATCTAATATACTATAAAACTCGATTCATATTTATATCATAAATACCAGCTATTGATTTTATTCTGATATCTTTTTTTTTTCCCCTTATGGGTCTTTCCATTTATAACAGTTGTTGCCTTATTTAATTTTACCTTAAAATCCTCTAGGGTTTTCTTTATTTCTAATTGCTGTCATTACTGGTCCCTGAAAGAAGCATAGACATTTAACAAAAGCTGTCCACTTTTTCACTGTAGTTGCATAGATGTTCATATATATAAACTTTTAAAAAATACTTTCCCCTTTTAATTCCCGTTTTCTCTGTCTCCTCTTTTTTTGCCAGTCATAGTCAGTCACACTCTTTTGATTTTCAATCAATTGGCTTTTTAGACATACATATTTATGTATATACGTATGTACACCGACTGGCACTTTCCCTTGCTCATTTGCACTTAAGAAATCAGGTCATAAAAATTAGTCTGCAGGCAGTCACTAAAATCCAGGTGATTTATTTACCTCTAGAATTATCTCATGTTGAGTGCAATACCTTACGCATTTCAAAGTTTTTAATCAGATTCATAATAGTGAATCAATGCAGAACTATTTTATATAAAACATAAAGATTTAAATGTGCACATAGACTTTTTCTCCTTAGATGTGTTCATTTAAGCTGTATTTTTCTTTTTAAAGCTTTATCGATGTTTTTTTCATTAGTGAAAATCTTCCTCTTTTTTTTTGTTATTTAGTCTGTTTTGCCAGTACTCACTTAGTTTTATAATTTGCATTCTTGGTCCTTTTAAAATTATTTCTACAGCCTTATTGATAATTGAATTTAGTTAACCTTGCCCTTGGAGAGAATCTTATTTATTATGCAAACTTTGTTTCAGTTATTTATATATATATTAATAAATTTTCTCTCATTTTGTGTTGTTGAAATATTATTACCACCATCTCAAGTTCTTCTCCTTCTAACCAATTATTTCTGATAGAGATGGCTGTGAACCAAAATCATATGGTTAAAATCACAGATTACAGATTTTCCAAATCCTGTGCTATAGTGCAAAACCTGCTTTACTCACACACACATGAAAAGCCCCAACCAACTGATTAAAGCTTACTCATAAAAATATTGTTGCAGAAAAGAGGAAGTTAAGATGAAGTTAGACCCTTTCTCCCCTGTGCAAGCAAGGGATTAAGGAATAGGGCTGCCAAGTTGTGGAATTGAAGAATTCTGGAATTGAAGAGTGTGGGCTACTCCAGCACCAGCAGATCAGTTTCCTGGATCAGTTGCAATAGCCTAATACATGGTGCTGTGTGACTACTGCCATTGAGCATTATTTCATGATCAAAGAGACTTCGATGCCCTCTGTAGGGATTTCCCCATAAAGACTTCCTTCCTGGGTAAAAGAAACAATGGGGGTTTTTGTTCATTTTTTTTCAGTATGTCTCAGAATCACAGAATATGCTGAGTTGGAAGGGACCCACAAGAATCATGGAAATCCCACTCTTGACCCAGCAGAGCACCATCCCCAAGAGTCACACCATGTACCTGAGAACATTGTCCAAACACTTCTTGAACTCTGTCAGGCTTGGTGTTGGTGAGTCTGTTCCAGGGCCCAACCACCCTCTGGGTAAAGAATCTTTTTCTAATATCCAACCTAAACCTCCCCTGACAAAGATTCCGGCCATTCCATCAAGTCCTGTCACTGGTCATCACAAGCAGATCAGTGTCTGTCCCTCCTCTTCTCCTCCTGAGGAAGTTGTAACTGCAAAGAGGTCTCCCCTCAGTCTCCTCCAGGCTGAACAAGTGACCTCNCCCCTCAAGGCCTTTCACCATCTTTATTGCCCTCCTTTGGACACTCTCTAACAGTTAAATATATTTCTTATGTTGTGGTGCCCAAACCTGCCCCCAGCACTCGAGGTGAGGGTGCCCCAGCACAGAGCAGAGCGGGACAATCCCCTCCCTTGCCCAGCTGGCAATGTTGTGCCTCGTGCTCCCCAGCACAAGGTTGGCCCTCCTGGCTGCCAGGGCACTGCTGACTCATATTCAACTTTCTGTGAACCAGGACCCCCAGATTCCTTCCCATGGCACTGCTCTCCAGCCTCTCATTCCCCAGTCTGTACGTACATTCCAGGTTGCCCCATCCCAGGTACAGAATCCAGCACTTTCCCTTGTTGAACTTCATATGGTTGGTGATTGCCCACTCCTCTAATTTGTCGAGGTCTCTCTGCAGGGCCTCCCTGCCTTCGAGGGAGTCAACAGCTCCTCCCCGTTTTGTATCATCTGTGAACTTGTTTAGGATCCCTTCCAGTGCTGCATCCAAGCCACTTCACACTTGAGTGTCTTACTTGGAGCATGCAGGAAAGAAATCCTCCTCATATGTGATAGCACTTACTCAGAAAAGTTGCTTGCAGTCCTTAGTCCTGTGTGCATTTCCAACCGCAATGTGACAGTCAGAAGGACTCTCACAGGTCTGAAGTTTTTCCTACAGTAAAACCACACTCATTGACAGGTACAATTTTTCTTTCCTGATGTGATTCTTTCCTGAATCAGCTAATAATTGTAGATATTTCCAAGGAAAGGTCAATTTTGACAAATGATGCCTTGAAAAATACTGAATATCTGCTTTGTCATCTTGCATCTTTATTATAAATTACCTTCTAGTAAAAAACATAATCTGACTGCAACCAGCGTAAATCTTCATATAATCATCCATTTATTCATTCAGTTTGCCAAGTTTTTATCTGTATTAAATCTGTATTATTGGTTTTCACCAGCTGAGAATCTGGCATACTATTTTTAATAGCAGAGATCTGGGCAACTAATTAGACCTGAGTTTGAAGAAAACTGGGAATTAGTATCCCTCCAAAGCTTGTGCATACTCCCCAAAGTACTTGCCAAAACACAAGACAAGTACTTCTGTACTTGTTCTCCCAGTAATTCAGACATAAATCTATTACATCATCATGGAAAATCCCACAGAAACCCAAAAAACAGAAAAGCTGTGATTCCAGCTTTTCCACATCCAAATACTCTCTCTCTTAGATCATATGATCGACTTTGCTTCTCTGTCACCTAGTGGGTTTACTTGCTAGGTATTAGGAGTATGAAGTGTCAGCACAGAGCAAGAAAGAAAAAGCATAGAATACCAAGCAGCAATTAATACTCCTATCCAAAAGAGGGCCTCATGGCAATGCTAAGCTGAAGAAGGGATCTGCTAGGATTTTGAAATCTTCCTGTGTATAGGGAATCTTTGCCGAAAAAGAAATAGTTCAAGACCCAGGGAGGACCCCATAGTAACCAAGACGGATTGCCAAAAACGAACTTCTGTATGTCCCAGATTGTAGAAGAAGAAAGCCAGGAATACATAAGCTCTCATTCTGAAGCTATGAATCCAATCACTTTCTCAAATCATTCAACCAGAAATTATTTTATTCAACTGTCTAGCAGCCAGGCTTATTCCTCTAGCCTGTGGTTCATGCTATGTTATACCATGTAGTAATGGGAGCCAAAGCTAGAAATGCTAAGCCATAGCTTCATTTGCTTGTTTGTTTGCTATATCTGTGTGTACAAAGATCCCATTTTACCTTCAGGTACCCAATGTTAACAATAGTCAGACTGAACGATGAATGAGGAATTAAACACACAAACAAAAGCAATTGCCAGTTTTGAAAATATTTTTTTATACAGGAAATATTTTCATTCATTGTCAGCTTCATAATTCATGATCCAGCCTCCGGATTTTTTTTTTCTATTTGTTAAGATTTTTTACCTCAATGAACAGACCAAGAGGTTTTTTTCTGTTGTACATCTTTGAATTAGCTGTATGATGATTGAGCACTGTTTATATAATATAACTGATACTACTATCATAAAAATATGTAATCAGCTCTTTGATTAAATATGCACATATGTATATGTATGACCTTTTTGTCATACTGATTCCAAAATATATAACTCTTCCCTTATACTCCTTTATTTTATAATGCAATTAATTCTCTTTTCCTGAAAAATAGTCATAGCATCAAGCACATTTTATGGTCTTTCTGTGACTGTACTGCTCAGTCATATTTTGATCACATGTATCACTGGCCCATATACTGTCATTCCATACCACCTCTCAGCTTGTGTTCATCCTAACCTACCAGGTGCAGGAGACTTGAGGTCTAAAATATTTTTAAGACATTCTTTCTGCAAATAACAATTGTATAAAGACTGATCTACAATCTCATCAGATCATGACAACTCCAGAATGCCTTTCCTACCTATTCATGGTCAAGTGGAATCACTACTAAGACAGATAAAGTATGTGAAGGATGTTATAACAGTTGCAACCCATCATCAGGACAAGTGTACTCCAGATTATCTGAGAACATATAAACAGTCAGAGCAGACCAGAACAGAGATCCACCTAGCCCCATTCCTAGTGATAGGACCCTGCCAGAATCCTGAGGCTGCAGAGCTCCTTGTCAGCCTCTTCCCCACAGGCTTCCTCCACCACCCTACACAAGCAGGGTGAGAGATTCCAGCCAGCCTGCCTACCTCTAAACCAAACCTCAGGAATCTCCTCATGCTCCATCCCTTCTATTTGCTTGCCTGTACCCCACCACACCTTTTCACCAGAGGAGAGAGCAAGGAACCCCAGCACATTGCCCTGTGCTCAGAGCAGATTCCACTGCACACTGGGGAAGGAGGAAACTTTGTGGAGCAGTGGGTATGGCCATGTACAGTTCACAGGGTCCTTTAGAATGTATCTGGTGCATATGTGTTGAATATACCACAGACCTTATTTAGAATCCACCAAAAACCTTTGCTGAGGTCTGGCTGTGCTTTGTCATCCATCATTTTAATGGCATCCCCAAGGAATAATTGGTAGTAACTAAAGTTTTCTGTTATTTTCCCTAAATGCCTGTCTGATCTTTGTCAATGAATCACAGCCAGAATCACATTGAGTATTCTTTCAGGAGCCAATAGGTGCAACAAAAATAATTGGTACCAGCACATGAAAATGAAGTGACATACAAAACATTTTGCATGCCAATACAAGTGCATTGTTAAACTCAGAAGTGCTAACTGAAGCTTGGGACCAATCAGTCAATTCATTAAAACCAAGGGATATGCCAAGGGTTCCTCAGAAGGAGCTAAAAAAATCTATTTTTAAAAATTATTTTATTTGTAAGTAAATAATGGTCTTTAGTTGCCTGAAGCAGTGGTGAAAAAAAAAAAGCTTTGAGTAAGACTGAAGTTTTCTGCTTAATGAAAGGAGATAAAGGAAATTGCAGTAAGACTTTTAAAATACCCAAGAAACATCATCTTCTGCATAGGGTGGCTGGAAGTTTAAAATAACAAAATAATGGTTACTATTTATTTTTCTCCCCCCTACACATACAGGGAAGTAGACATTTGTAAGCAATTTTAGTATACATATAAGATTATATAAAAATTATACCCGGTTCAGGTCCCTGAGTTCCTATATAGAGGAAAAGTTTTGGTCCACCATTTGAATCAAGGGAACACTAACACCCAGTTGAACTTCACAAACTGCATTAGGTCTAAAATGAACACACGTCTAAAACACAGACTCTCTGTGCATTAACATTTCTCACCCTTGTTTGTTTTTTTTTAATTAGTAAAATAATAGCCTGACGTTAAACTATGTGACCAGATACCTCTTCTCTCCTTTTTTGAGACAATACCACTGTTAATCAAAATCTACACAATCTTACTGCAATCATTGTACAATACCTCTCTGACAGGCTGTCATATTAAGGTATCCCTCATGAACAGGAAACCATCTATTCTCTAATAAATATTTGACAATTTCTTGTAAATATGACTCCTACAGTTTTTGATACAAAGGATTTATAAAGGGTTTGTATCATTTCTGTCAAAACTTTACTGGAATTAAATTATCGCACATTTTAACAGAGAGTACAAGAAATGCTTCCCTTCTCAAAATTCCTTTGCTAATCATTATCTACTGCATTCTATACTAGTGGATATGTGGGTCTTGAATAATATTTTAGTGAAGATTACTGTGTTTATATGTTGAGAAAGAACACAGAACAACTCACATTCACTGAGCTCCTGAACGGTTGGCTGTTCAGTCTTACTGTGAATATTGTTACTAAATTTGTCATTTAAGTGCGTGCAGCTGCTGAATTGATATTGCACATATTTTTAGAAATTTGATATTGAGGTTATGAGAGGGAGACAGTTAAAAAATTGTAATTTATGCATAAAAGCTTATATCACCTGGATTTTATTTATGATTTTTTTTACCACCTACATGAACATAAACATTGGATCCATTTAGAATTTCAAACAAATGTCAAGTGGGCAGATTTTTAAAAATTTAAACAATATAACGTGATTAACATTGTTGATACTATGACATAATTCCTATTTCCATACTCATGTTGTTGATCTATGATCATTCTTTATAAACGCATTGATAATTCCTTTGTTAATTTCTGATTAGTTGGAATTTTTTCAGTGTAAACACATAGTGATATATATTACAAACACAGATTAAATTATAAAGACATTATTTTGTATTGTATTAGGAATGTATATTATATTAGAAACTTATATTATGCAAGAAAGGTACCTTCTTTATTTTCAGGGGAAGGAAAGTAATGAATTAAATATTCCTTTTGAACAAAGACGAATTAAAAAAACCAAACGCCTTTGGTGCTATTGGTAACCAAAGTGTCAGACGTCATTATAATTATGGACTAAGTTGACAAGAGTTATTACTTAGCTAGATAAAAGTGTTGTTTGGGGTATTTTTAACATTTAAATTTAGAAATGCACCTGACACTTTGTCTAGATGAACAAGCACGTATTTCATTTTTACTGAAATATTCAGCAGATTAAAGAAATTATCTTTGTCCTCTTCATCTTTAACCTTAAAACAAATCCCAGGTTTTAAAGTCTGTTTTCTTGACTCCTTTGCTTGCTGGAGTATCAGGGTGATCAATAGAAGAATCAATTTAAATCTAAAGCACTTGTTTCTTCTCTGCCTTTTCTTTGAAACTAAATAGCTGTTTTGTTAATTATCTCAGGGATAGGTACCATTTGTCTCTATTAGTGTGGCCTTTTTTTTTTCCTTCTACAAAACATCCCTGCTTTTCCTCCTTCTCTCTTGTGAGCTTGGGAAAACACATCCCAGCAAACCATTCTGTTCACATTTCCCACAATATATGTTTGCCATGAAATTCCCAAGATACTGCCATTTGGCGTGGAGAGAAACTGTAAGTTGTGATCACTTAGCCCCCTGCCCTAAGCAACATTCTTTGTAGCTGGAAATCTGTCCATTTAGCAGTGCAGGAGGCACATAAGCTCTGTGAAACCCATTCATTACCTCTCTTGATCATCCTTTCATGGACTAATCAGTCCATTTGTATTTGCTATTTAATATTTTATTTCTTCGGTAGTTAAGGCTTGACAGGAATTCAGAGAGAAAACTGTGTAGAAAGTTCATACCCCAATAATAACACAGGTTAAAAGTTTTAGTTAGTTGCTTTTCTTTTTCTTGTTTTTCTTTTTATTTTTTCTTTGTTTTCTTTTTCTACACTGCACCAGACACACATGGGATTTCCATTGCAGTAGGGCTTCTGCTCCTACATTCACAAAATGCTAGGGAAATACGCAGTACCCCGGACTATTGCGTGCCTTCTCAGGCACAGGGAAAACCAATAGAGCTGCAGAGCCAATTCAGACTCCTTACATAGAGAAACTGTTGACACTACCTTCTGAGCTTTCCGCTACATCTGATTTCACCTGGGGGAAGGCAGGCTGGCAAAGAGGGTTGCACAGAGCAGCTGAGGGTCAGACAGTGCAGAGAGAGGGTCCAGAGGAAATGACATACCATTTATTTGGGTTAAAAATTTTAGGAAAGGCTGCGGTAAGTTCAGGTGAATGATCAACACCTTTCTTTTCATGAAGAAGGATTAAAATGATCTGTGATGCACAAATTATATGCTGTAATTGTGGGGCAGAATTGCCTGCACTGGGACACCTCTAGGCTCTGCTTTCCAGACGTTAACCATGTGTACCACCACCCAGCACATATACAGCTACAGACAAGGAGCAGCCTTTGTGCAAATGGATTCTGGGGTTGTGTTTCTTTTTAATCACAACAACAGCAATTGATAGCATACAGTATTAAGTGCTGCTTCCTCTTCTTTCTTGGCTCCTGTATAATAACTTCAGCTTGCAGCACAGCAGTGTGTGGATCAGCATTAAATTAAAAGGTTCAGTCAGAATAACTTCTAGAGTCAAATGTTATATCTATGAAAATAAAAAGTTGGCAGTGGAAGTGCTGACATAATTATAGCAAAGTAAGCAAACAATTCAATACTTAGAAGTATGTAAACTGATGCTTTTAAAACTACTTCCCTCCCTCTGGGAGACCAAGGTGGCAGGGGTTCATATTAAACACAGAAATTGAGACTTTGGAGGCTCAACTATCACTATTTTTGTGCAGAAACCTGAGTTTCTTTTACTTTAGTTTCATATTTACAGCACCGCAGGGTATGTAGTGACACTCAAACCCAAAACAAATATATATGTATTTTTTAATCCCAAGCTGAATGGAAAAACAGCATGTATAGAAAGTAATAAGGTGTAGCTCAAGTCTAGTGTGAAAATGAACAAATCACAGGCAAGCATTTTTTTTAAAGCTTAGTTTCTGATGTGTTTGTGCTTTCTTATGAAAGTTGACAGTTTGCTTCTCAAGAGCCTGATGGAGCCCCAGGAAGACTGGTGACAGAAGCAAATGAAAACAACAGAAACATCAGATCTACATGCCCTACCTTAAGGAAATTTTGTCATAGGACATGATTATTTTGATTTTTTAATTTTTTTTCTAAGCTTATGAGAGAATAATGAGAAAAAAGGTCTCATGTCCATTTTATAATTCAAATTTTGGGTTTCTTTGGTTGCATTCCTTAATTGAGGAGGAAAAAGTAATTATATGTTTTGTGAGTGTGGTGGAACAGAGAGGCAGACTGTACACACATACGAGCATGACTGTGAGTCTAAACTCCTGGCACTAAGAAAGCAGAAAATATTTTAATGTAGGCCTAACTAATAATAGGAAATGAAGAAGCTGCCTTTTGTTCTGACATTCTTATAAGATGCTTCAGTAATAACTCTTCTTTAGAAAGGCTTCACTTTCATCCCACAGAGAGTTTGACACAAGGCAGAAAGATGCTATTCCTGAAACCTCTATTTGACTTACTTGAAAATAGATAGAGGAAAGAACAAAGCTTTCTCCTTTAAACTCATAGAGGAATGTTAAATAGCTTATTACAGATAGAATAGGGGGAGAAAAGTGCCTGAAAAGGTCTCTTTACCTGGACCCAAAGGTTCAGACCCATGGCTTAAGAATTCTTTCCTTCCTCCCTAAATCACAAAATACTGGTTTAACATATCAAGAGAATACTGTTTTAATTTTTAAAAAGTGGAAAGTATGGTGAAGTATTTTCTTGAGATGCCTCTGAGCCATCCTCAGGCTTTCCTTTGCAGCATAAAAGACATAAATATGGTTATAAACAGTTGAAGTTCTCAACTTTTTGTGCAATGACAAGTGTTTAAAAAGTGAAACTTAAAACATGTACAACCATTTGACATTACAGGGACCAATAGTTTTGAACATAAGCAGGGAATTTTATTTATGAGTATTCATTTGAACAATACAAATATGTCCTCAGAACAACAGATCATTTAGACAGGTACCTGGTAAAGCAAATAAGAAAATCACAAAAAGATTTATTAGTCAATCACCTGTATCAATAGCAATCTCTATTTTTTTAGGATTATGTGTTCTGTCATCTCAGAGCTGTTACAGGAATTACATAGTACTTCAAAGCAAGGAGGGACATTTTGGAGAGGAAAGGAAAGATGAGGAAAGGAAAACAAATAACTCATTAAAGAGGGCATTCAAGAAGACATAAATCAGTTCACAAACACAAATGTGAGACATAGAGTTAGGGCAAGACTTGCTTTAATCCAAATACTAGGAGATTTATAGATAGTATTATTACTCTTGGCTTCCAACGGTTTAGATATAAAGCATTAGACCTCTACTGGGAAGGACATGAGTCCTCACTGTCAGAGACTATTCAGACAAAAATGCAATATAAAACTTGTTCTGTCTTACTACTATTTAATATGTTGTATTGTGTTCTTCTGCACAATTATTTAGTAATTCCTTACTTTAAAATCCTTTTACATTCCTGTTCAGATCATGTCATCCAAAGTACTGTAAGTCCCACCAAAGTTGTCATGGATGGGATGATGTACTTCGCTTGTAATAGGGAAGTAGCAATATGTTTATTGATATAAACCAGTGATTTAACAAAGTTTGATAGTAAATGTGACAGTGGTTTACCAAAATTCAATGGTAAGATACACTTGATTACTGCGCAGGGAACAGGTTCAGAAAAAATTATCAGGGAGACCCTCCTATTGAGTCATGATGTTCAGAGATGACCTCTTTGTGTTCTAAACTCCATCTAAGAAGGGAGTCTTGTGCTGCTGAATTCAGACTTAGCCCCAGACTTGGTCAATGGTTTATGTTTAAAGGATTATACGTGCACAATCAATGCTTTATATCACTTAGGTGAGATTTTAATGTTTAGTATGCCATCACTTACAGAGAATCTATTGCAGCAAGGAATCTCTCAGCCTTGAGAAGCAACCCTGAGAGGCATCTCTGCTCAAGGGGAGATCCTGGTGTGCACCTGCTGCCATGCTGGAGAGCTCAGGGGGCACTTGGCTTTATGCTATACAGAGTAAGATAATTGACTTACAGTCTTATTTGCATACCAGATGTGTTTTAGGATGGTGCATGCTCAGTTAGCCCTTAGATGTTGAGGAAGACTTATGGCCCTTAGTTGTTGAAGACTTATGACCCTTAGCTGTTGAGGAAGATTCAAGGCTTTTAATGTCATGTTGTTATCTGTAAGCCAGGTGCAGCCATCACAAGCATCGCTGGTGGTTATTGCTCAACTGGATAAAGGGGAGCAGGGGGACCACATGGCCACACCAGTATTACTGAATTCTCAAGCAACAACATAGGATCCCTGCTGACCCCCTCCAGAGCCCCCCACCCCCAATATATCTTGTGTGACTTGCACTACCAAGCATTTATTTCCAAGAAAACACTGAATAAAATAGGAGGGTGGTCTATTGGATCAGTGAAATACTTGCTCTAAGAATAAACACATTAAGGTTTAAATTCTCTTCTAGGGAATAAAAGGGTTCAGCTTTGCTCCCTTATGTCATGCATTTGTACAGTACCAGTACATCCTGTGCAAAATGAATCTACAGAATCTACACTGCTGTGTCTAAACATATTCCAAGACAAACCAAGTCATTGTAGCTGCTGAATTACAAGCAGCTTGTGTTCAGAGACCCAATGGTTGGTATGCTAAATAGATTAATTATATGCATTGATTATATTGATCCACAGGGCCTCCCTGATCTCTCTCTCTCTGAAACAAAAAAACCCCAAATATACCCCTACTGAATTTGAACTTTAGAAGGAGATAATTTATATCATTATCTTAATTTTTTTAGCTCTTTTCAAAGAACATTTTAAAAAGAAGGTGTTCAATTTTTCTTTAATGGGAAAATATCTTTTCTTAAAACATGAATTAATCTGACAAAAGAATTTTGACTTTTCAGATCCAGGATGCAGTGCATACTTGCTGTCTATATCCCAACAGGTTTGTCACTGATAACTAGCCTCTTACCCAGCTTCTATTCTAAAATCCCTCCACCACTCTCACACAAAACTTTTACAAACATGTTACATGGCTTTTGAGCCCAGGATGTCTCAAGGGTTCATATGGAGCATGCCAAGTTTTTCTTTAAGGCAGTTTTTAATCCATTTCTTTTACAGTGGAAGTACCACTGAAACCAAAATATTAAATATATTTTCCTCTCCGGTGTCATTTCACAATTGTCCAGGTTTCTATTTGCAGTTCGTAGTGCTTATTCTCTGAGCTCCAATGCCCTGGAGGCCATCTGTGAGTTTGTAGACAGCTGGTTAATCATTCCATTCAGCCAGCTCAATTTGGATGGTCCTTGCCTCGCCATACAGAAAGATCTGCCTCAGCTTGCCATTACCTTGTGAAGGATCAGAGCCATGTCACAATGAGAGTTCAGCAAATGCAACTGTGGGAAATGCACTGAGCAGCAGCATGAAAGTATATTGAAAAGCCTGGCAGAGGCAAGGTTTAAATGTACAGCCACACAGTGGTTCTAAAAACCCCAGGATACCTGTACAATGGTGAGCCTTGACATGTTTCACCTTGGTCCCTCTTTGGTATGGAGTTCAGACACGTGCCAGCCCCAGCCTTCAACTCACAGCTCATTGTTGTGCATGGGAGGCCCTCTCAAAGCATTAGCTAAATGTTTCCCACAATAGGCAGAATGAACAGGCAGCAGAAAAGAGGAAGCACATTAAAAAAAAAAAAAAGTTGTGTAGGGAAAAGGCACTTAACCCCAGAAAGCAACCACTCTGCTGAAAAAGACCTGGCACCTGGGAAAGTACCCTGAAGGCCATATTCTGACGGTCTAAAGAGGGAACAGGCTCAGAGAGAAAACTGTAGCAAAATCAACCCAAAAACTGAAACTGCAACTTGGTAAGCAGCCAGTCACACAAAATTGTTTCCATAAGGTAAACTGGGGGAAAACATTATATGCTGGAGAATCAAGAAAATCAAGGCAGCCAATGAGAACAAACTCTATTCAGCACAGCTTACAGGTTTACTTCCCTCCATTCATCAACAAGCTGTGTATTCAGCCATCAATCCGAGACTCTCTCCATGGATGGGCAATATTCCTCCCTAGGTTACAAACTTTTACCCTGCTTCTGCTGTGGGTGAGTTTCAGAGTATTTGGTCCTGGTGTTATTCCAGCCTCTAAAATAATGCTAGTAACAGGTGTCTGGTTTTAGCATGTTCCCTCCATTTCTCCAGTGACACTGTGATACTGTTTACTGCCTAATGAAATCTGAAATTCCTTCTAAAGTGCATGCAGGCCAGCAGTCTCACTAGAAGCAACTCAGAAAGAGTCAGTGCTTAAAAATGAAATACAGATACAATAATTAGAGCAAGCATTTATCCTGTCTAGCAAACTATACTATGAATTTCAAAAAAGGACAACAAATACTCTATTCTGTCTTCTGTCATTTGGCCTCCTGAAAAAATTATACAGCAGGGAAAAAGCCCAAAGACCAATAATCACAATTAGTCTTTAAAGAAACAACAGAAAACTAATGAATGTATTCAACAAAACAGGTGATAGCATTGAATTCTCTCAGGCATTTCTGGAAAGCAAGACAACATCCACACAAAACGTACCTCATTTCCATTGCACACTGAGGACTAGCCATGGAGATGATAAGGACAGCTCATAATGACTTGTTCAAGGACAGAAAATCCTCTATGCTTTAGTGCCATAATTGGAAAAAAGAAATCTCATTCTCACAGATCCTGTGAAGTCGGGTTCTTAACAGCATTCCTGTACCTACACCCATAAAGTCACATAGGCAGTGACACCTCTGAGGTTGTCAAGACCCAAGGCTATGACCACTCTGCAGAACTGCAGTTTCTTCCACCAGGAAATTTGAAGCCGGCATACTGACAACTATGTCAGTCTACTTTTGGACTTGGATCATCTCTTTCATTTGAATGTTGTGCAACTAAAGGATATGAGCACACATCACAGATCTGTTTCCACCAGAAGACATCCGAGTCATGCTAGAATGAAACACATAACATTGAAATGCACACTGCATATACCATGCCCATACTAAGTAGCACCATGAAACACTTGACTTTATTTTTACTCTCAATCTACTACACCTAGTCTCTTTCCTGATGTTCTATTCTGCCTTCAGAAGAGATTGATTTAACATACTCCCTAACATCTCCCTTAGCCTTTCTGAGCATCCTACTTACTGCTCTCCTGATTCAGATACTGACCAGTTGATATTGGTGAAAATGATCAGAAACACAGTTTGTTCAGAAAACATGAAATATCTTGCAATTTAATAGGCAACAAGGCACACAGAAGGACAGGAAAGTTTTCTCTCAAGACTTCTGAACGAATCAGTACCCCAAGAAATAAAAATGAAAAGCTAACTACAAGAGGGACAGAGCACCCCACACAAGCTCCTTACAAGCATTAAGGTACCATACATCTTGGTAAACTCTACAATGTAGACATACCCTCTTTTCTCTTAGAAGAGCTTGTATGGCTGATGAAAACAGTAATAAGAATGACACAGAGTGGGGGAAAACACAGCTCTTTAACAATTTTGAATGCATTGTGATGACAATGTACTCAATTACAGGCCTTTCCTTTACCTGGCAGAACTGCTGGTTTTACGTTTCTAAAGCTCAAAAAACCTCTCATTTCTCTCTGGATACAGTGCAATGATAAATAGCTATTTTAGCTGTCATTTCCACAAAAGTAGTGCTTAGAAAGCATCAGAAAATGCATGTTTTCCAGTAAGTGTCCAATGCCTTCTGGATTTTTTCTCTCCATTCTTTCTGCTTTCATTTTGATTTTTCATGTGTGATGTGGTTTTATAAAAGTCAGTGGTGATGTTATGCATGGACTGTATCAGCAAAAACAGTCATTCATCAACAGTCGTCACCAGCAGAAAGAGTCATCTCCTCATGATTACCAGCATGACTGGATTAAAAAAGTATTTATGTTCAGAAAAACATAAACTAAGCCATCATTGTTTTGTGCAGATTTAAGGCCACAGCAGGCACCTATCTTTTACTTTTGAGTTCCCTCTGTTTGCCTTTTTTGCCCTGAACCACTCCTTAGCCTTCTCTCTCATCAAACACAGAATCACAAAATCACAGAATATTCTGAGTTGAAAGGGACCTACAAGGGTCATCAAGCCCATCTCCTTGCCCTGCACAGCACCATCCCTAGGAGTCACACCATGTGCCTTAGCACATTGTCTAAGCATGCCTTGAACTCTGTCAGGCTCAAGGCTGTGACCACTTCCCTGGGAAACCTGTTCCAGCGCCAAACCACCCTCTGGGTGAGGTACTTTTTCTAATGTCTAACACAATTTTAACTGAAGAACTGAATGCCATTATACCAGGTTTAATTTCTCAGATTTTCTTCTTCCTTAGAGCCATGCGTGCTCTCAACATAGAAGATGGGTAGTAGAATACAAAATCACAGAATCCTTAAGATAGGAAGGAGGCCTTCAAGATCATCTATTCCAGCTGTGAACCCACCACCACCATAAGCACCCCTAAATGACACAGAGTAACAGGATTTAAGGCTTGCACACACATGTCATTAGTACTGTAGTATTTCTGGCAATGGTTTGACTACCATGATGACTATGATCCTGTCAAAGACAAATCACTTTCTGCCTTCACTCATATCCATTTTGACACAATTATTTGTATATTAATTTGATATAAACCCTAGTTTTGATTTGTAACCCTGTTCTGTCATCAGATTCACTTAAGTATATACAGATTAAATCTTTATTTATTGAAAATAGACCACATTTTACATTCATTGTAATTCAAATCTAGCGGTTATTCTATGAGTGGAATTCCCAACAGCACTGAATTAGGAGGAACATATGAGTTGTACCACTTAAAAGTAAGCTGAAAAATCAGGGAAATTTCATACTTAAAATTTTGTTAATTATAAACATATTTTCAATGCTTCATTCTGCTCTGTTTGGCAGTGAGCTGAGGTCAAGGCAAACCTTCTCTGTGCAGAAAATGTCAGCTTGACACAGGAAGAAAGAAATGGTCAATGCTATCTCCTTTGTCAGATGATCCCTACTCAACCTGAACATTGTCCTTAGAGCATCTTTCTGATAATAGTTCACATTGCATTTTTCCTCTCTCATTGAATAATAACTGAGAACAAAACATGAGGAAAAAATATGCTGAAAATTCCAAAAGTAGGATTCATCTTAGATATCAGTCACTGTTTGCCAGGGGAAAGTATTGTTTTTTCTTGGATCTGATCTATTTTGAAATGAAGGTATTACTTTGAACACTTGATCTGAAAAATGAATGTAGCAGACAAAGCTAGTAGATGCTAGCTACGTAATCTGTACTCTGCTTTCAAGTATACAGGTGGCTGTAGATCACCATCAAGATAAATCAGAGAAAGGCTGGGCTGTTTGAGTGAAAAATGCTTATTTTTTACTTGGAGTAAGGCTAGTTCTGTGACTGAACACTCTGGAACAGCACACTGGTACCTCTTCTGCCTCTTAGCTCTGCTATTTGCAATTTTTGTTTTAACACTCCGGTAACTTGTTTTGGTACTCCTTTCCATGCAAAATAAACCTTGTTTTGAGTTAGCAGAAATGAAGTCTAAAGTGAAAGTGCATTATATACTTGTGGCTACAGCATCAAACACTGAGGCACACAATCTGCAAAATGTCAATGTAGCAACCGTGTGAAAGACCACAATGTTATTGAGATGTATAGGGGTCAGTAAGGTCATTGGCTGCTATTGGATGTCTTAATCAGCAACTAAAATGCTACAAAATAATAATGTAACTAATGTCTCAGAATGTCACTAAGAGCAGGAAATTTTTGCTAAGCAGCTTTATTTTCAGTTGCGTTTCTAGAGATCTTTTCTTGGTATGTATTCTTTGTTCACTGCTACTTAACATCATTATCAATCTCCTGGAAGGCAGAGACGTGGATATGATGATATTCTGGAGGCACGAACATTTCATTTCAACTTTTAGTTCATTTCAACAAGGCCAAATGTAAAGTCAGACATGGTAACAGCAAAAATCCTCCATGCTCCTATAGTCTGTTCTGTCAGATAGTGACTCTAAAAGATTAAAGAGCTACAGCGACTAATAGGCTGCATGTGAGCTTTTAATATGATGCTCCATCCAATAGAATAGCACAACCCCTTAGATGTAAAAGTAGGTGAATACCAAATAAGAGCACACCTACCTAACACAAGTATGATTGCTGTCATATCTACTGTTATATCCTGAGATCAAGAAAAATGTTGAAAAGGAGTTACCAAAGGAGCAGAGAATCACTAGAGGATGAAAAATATGTACAGACCAAAAGTCTCCAAGCGCTAAGTGTATTTATCTCAAAGAGGAGCAAAGAGGTGAGTTGATCACAACCTGTATGTGGATACACAGAGAACAGAGCGCCTCACTCTAGTAGATGTAGGTTAGACTTCAATGGCTAGAAACTGAATCCAGGCAATTTCAACCTAGAAAGTAGATAACATCTGAAAGTAATTACTAATTAGGTTTCTAAGAATTGTGGGAAGGCTTTTATTCAATCTGGGTCGTCTTTTTTTCAAAAGGTGTGCTGTAGTTCAAATGCAGCCATCTAGGTTTCAACGGGAATGAATACTGCCAGGTCCTACAGTTTTGTTATGAAAGAGGTTAGATTAGATAATCACAGCGGGTTTTGGAAGCCTTTAAACATATTAAACCTACCATGAGGAGCTTAAGATTATTTATGACAGGATAGCATAGACAGCATGGAATGGGATGAACAATGCAGAAACTTTTCTTTAGGAAAGAGAAATGACTTTAGTGATCTACAGAAATAGTTTGTGTCAGAATTAATACCCAGAACAGATACAGGGCAGATAACCCCCATCATTAAGGGCACATATCTATGAAATATTCCTGGAAGGGGATTATTCTTATTAAAATAGTTATCTACTGGACTCCCACAATGAGGTTCATCTTAATGTACAGCTGCTCATGGAAAAATGCCGATGTGCACAGTAATGGCAATAGGTAACCAACCATGATACAGGAGCTGCCCTCACCTATCTTAGTATTGGAATCTGCACAGATGGCTCTAACCCACCAGTGTTCTCTGCTTCTTAATATATGTCAGCCTTTCAGCATAATGGGAGACATTAATCATTTGAGAACACCTATGAAATTTCTGACATATAGAATACAAAAACTGAATCCTGGAATATAGAGTCAGGACTATAGCATTTACCACCCACTCCTCTCAAATTCAATTATTACAGAACTCAAATAAGGACAACTGTATTGCCCACATCCCTGTGCTTTGCATCAGTCTCATCTGTATTCCAACTCAGGACAACACAGCATAAGCCATATCAAACTAAATAGTATCAAAAGCATAAATCCATGCAAAGATGTCTATTAAGAAATATGAGGAATGGTAGAGGTGAATTCCTACAGAACCCTAAAAGTTGATTCCCCACAGGACTAAATACAAGCTCCTTAAAACCTTCCATTCTGACTGCTCAAGAGGAGTAGCATGATAGAGAATTTCTTATCAAAAATCTTCTCTGTGAAGTAATGAAATCTCAGCTCTTTTTCCTCCTCAGCTCCTATTTCTCCCTTCCTAAGAACACTGACAATTTCCATATATGTTTTTAAATGATTCAAGACAAGTTTTTTCCCCTCTGGAAATTTGAAATTAAGTATTTTATTTGTGGTGTGACTTGAAATGTTCTCATTTTTTATTAAATAAATGTAAAAGAATATGTGCACTCTCTTATGGGAGCTGCAGTCTCTATGTCCACTCCCTTCTATTGTCCAGACTCTATCAAAGTAAGAAAGTAAAGAAAGAGGGAAGTGGAAGAAAAAAGTAATTGACCAACATTCGCCCTATCATTTAACACCATCTACCTTAGAATATATTTAATACAGTCTCATGGTTGAGAGTTTCTACAGATGTATTATTCTTACATATTTTGCCTTTCACAGAAAGTAGATTGAAACCCTGACAACTTAGCTGGATTTTTAGATCTATGGTTACCATCTGGTGGCCCTTTCTACAACAATTAATGAGAAGAACCTTGCTCACAAATGTTATAAATAATGTAAACAAGAGATCATTCCTATTTCTTACCTTGTCTGTATTGGGATTAGAAGCATTTTCCATTACTATTAGCAGCTACTGTTTACAGAGAGATTTGCCTGCATTCAGCACAAGTTAAACAAGTTCTAATTTTTTCTGTCTACTTAGTCTGTGGTCAATCTATTTCAAAGGCACTTTGCTAAACTAGAAACAAAGCTATAAACCCTTTCTTGCATGCCCATGTCCTTTAGATAGATATCTAGCCTTAAGTTAAGCACCACAGGCATGCAATTTAAGCTTGTAATAGAGATGTGAACAACTGAATAAGTTTCAATCTTTTTTCATTTCCTTTTTGCATAGCCATCTTCCTGAATGAATAGTCTATGCTCAAGTATGGAGGAGAGAAAGAAAATACATGAAGGAAAGTCTAAAACTGAAATATAGAAGATTGAGCAGATGCTTAGGCTTCACTCAGGCAAAACCAAAACCACATACTAAAATCTTACATCTTCAGTAACACACACATGGAATCCGTAATACCATGAATCTTTTTCTTAGTAGCTGTGGTCACTTACATTGGTTTGATTCATTCTTGGAAACTGATTCCCATCAGGGTACTAACTGTACAATCTGCAAACCCTTTTGTGAACTGGATTTTAGAAACAGGCTATTGCTTTTCCTGCAAGAGTACATTTAACCTAAATCACTTACTGCATTCTGTTCTCCATGCAATCCAATGAACAGAGACCCTTTTCCCACTTGTCTGTTCTGACAATTATTTTTTTCCCTCTTTTCTCTTCTGAGACAAGCAGGAAAAGTAGAATTTTAGTCCCTTTTACCAGCTCAAAAATCTCAGAGAATCAGGAGGGTCTTCCCAGCCATAGCATAAAATTTGCAATGATAATATTTTTTGCTAACAGCATTTAGGAAAACTGCAGATTACACTCAATTTTATTTAAACACAGATCAGATTTGAAGGCACGGATAACTGTGGAAAACGAGTTGTGCCTCCTGAGAATTATCTTTCTTCAGAGGAAGGGGAATGCTGGCACACTACTTTTGCCCCTTCTTACACTCATTTAGTAGCTATCAGAGGTGGAGCAGATGCAAAATCAGTGGCTACTCCTCCCAATCTCTTTATATGGGAATACATGACCAGAGCAGGACTGGAATTTTGCCCACAGGAATGCTTTTTTGCATTCTTTCCTCTCTGAGTGTTCATAGGGCAGCCAGAAGAAATCCTGACTTTCTTCTCCATGCTTTAATTGCAAACACTGCTAAGTGTGACACAGCTATTCACAGACTCTTTTGCCATTGAAAATAAACTAATTTTATGAGCTCTGGTACAAAACTCTACTGTATGCTCTAGATTTAAATAGTATTCCTAAAAAATGTACAGACTAAACCCACTTTGTCAGTAAGTAGGAACATTATGTTAATTAAAATGCATTTGGAGGTCTTTAAATGCAAATTAAATTACAAGATTTTTGCAGAATCACCATTTTTCATTCCATCTAGCATTAACCAGGATGATGCAAACACCATGCCTTGAATGTTTAAGATTAAATTTAAAAATCTGCTGAGAGCTAAAACTGCAAAGTTTGGATTTTTTCCAAATGACTCATTGCAGCTTACTACAATGTACTTGCTTTCTGGAATTCCTAGAGCAACCACACTCGGTTTTGTTATGTAATAAGCAGATAGCAATCATTTGCTTCATAATGTTTCTTAACACAGGTGCTGCATACCTTTGCTGCATACCCTTGCTGCATACCTTTGCAACAAATTTTATATTTCTGTTGACAGGAAGGTTACCTGTCAAAAAGAAGTTTTTTGAACCTCTTTCATTTTTTATTAAAATTTAACTTCATGCTTTTACATGAAGATGACAAAAAATATGCCATTTGATCCTTTTCCTCAATTTTCCTTACAATCTATTTCCAAAAGAATTGAAAGTCTTGATAGATATGTCGTGGAAAATAAGTACTTTGATTACTGTATTTCCAGCTCAGACTTCACCCAGGTCAAACAGGAAGGAGTGAGCAACTGATGTTGCTACCAGATAGGTGTTAACATGTCTTCAGTAAGGAGTTGGGAGCACTCACCTCACTTCCCAAAGGGCAAACGTTGCTGGCTCACAAACATTGCTGCCACACCTGATACTAACTGGTGTGTGTTGGGTCTCTCTCATGACAGGGAGATAATGAGTCAAGGAGACAGAACAAACCTGTCATTATTTGAGATGAAGGTGCAAGCTTGGCACCTTGGTGATACAAGCATGTCACTGCCCCAGGTACACAGTTCTGTAGATAAAAGGTCTTCTCAGTTGTCAATATAGGACCATCCAGGACACGCCTACTCATTAAAACCAAACAAAAGTATCTTTTTGTGCAAAATCACAGATTTTTCAAAGGGACCAATTAAGGAGAAAATAATGCTTTTACATTATAGGAAAAAGTGATTTGTCATGACTTTTGCATTCTTATACAAGCAGTTTTGCAATGCTGAAGCTAGACACACTTCTTACTGAAAGTACTCACAGGTAGGTCGGTAGCTTGTGTTGATCATTTTTTATTCCCTATCTCTTCTTAACAGGCAAAAGAAAATGCTTGCATTGTAACTTTCTATGTCTTTTTTTCCCCTTTTTTAACTAGACTTCTGAGCTGGCAGTTATGCATCTTCTTTTAGAATGCTTTCATTAAAAATCATTGCACACATACATTTTCAGAAAAAGGAAAAAATACAACTTGATTCACGTATTTCTGCAACACCTAGAATAACTGTGTGGATTCATTTGTCTTTTTTTCCATAACTCAACATGAGGATATCTCAGCAATGTCAAATTGTGGAACTGTGCAGACTTTCATTAGATCTATTGAGTTCATACACACTGTAATTCGTGGTTATAAATTT
Source organism: Atrichornis clamosus (assembly GCA_013400975.1). Classification (NCBI taxonomy): domain Eukaryota; kingdom Metazoa; phylum Chordata; class Aves; order Passeriformes; family Menuridae; genus Atrichornis; species Atrichornis clamosus. The sequence continues at coordinate 50,464 of WBMZ01007018.1, read as the reverse complement.
GAAACATCTTCTGAAAGCAAGAAGCTCATTTCCTCCTATAACCAGAGTGCATTTGATGAAAAAATAAGTTAATTTCAGTCATTTAAAGGTTTCTGTAAGTCAATACGTTGCAGAGCATTATATAATAATAAAGATATTTCAAAATAAAAAATTATCTCAACCATCACTAATACTCAGTTAATGCTCCTGGGAGTGTGTTGGTGAGTGGTATGCTAAATCATTTTGCACTGATTGTTTCAGGATAACCAGCCACCTGGTCATTTTCTCTCTAGCAGAAAATATATTTGCTCTTCATTGTTTTGTTATGAATAAAAATTCACAAAGTCATCATTCAGATAGAAAAATAAATACATGCTGTACATCTAAGGAAACATAAACAAATTCAAGGGACATTTCCAATTAAGTACAGGTGACTTTTTAGATGATTGCGGAGGATGGATGGAAAAGAAATCTATAGAGGTGAGAAAGACAGAGGAAAAAGAAGATGATATTTGAAGAAGGTTCATTAACATAATTAGGAAAACAAGTTTAACTTAGTTTCATAGAAAAGCTGAATACCAGTAAAACCAAGTATTCCATTATATTTTTGCACCTACTTTAATGTGCTGAGTCTTCTAACATTTTCCAGCTTAGAACTAGGTTAACTACTTTAAGTTCCTTAAATGCTACTGAATATCTCTGTTATGTTTTCATATAATTAGCATAAACTTGATATATGTTAGTAATTAAAAAAAAAATTAAGAAAACAACGAAACCAAAAAAACCACCACAACAGGCAATCTTAGGAGGCAGCACTAAAACTGCTGATTTGCAGTTTGCTCCTAAGGATACACAAGCTTATTCTTACATCCCCCCAGAGAAGCAAGTTTAGGATGATTCAATAAATCCACCACTTAGAATCTGTAAAAGGAAACCATTAGCAATTAATGTTAATGTCTAAATGGAGTTAGATGTACTATACTGTTTCATAAGTGATATGCAAAAAAAACTTTACTCCTCAGGGAAAAGAGACTAGTATTATTCAAATAATTAATTTCAATTCTTCAATCCTTCACATTCCTGCTAATACCGGTTTAAAAACTTAGCTGCTATTTTGACATCCATTGAAATACCATGTTCTTCACCCCTGTCTACATGATGACAGATTCATATTCTAGACTCAGAATATTACAAAAATGATTTTCCACCTTGCATTTCTATATTTGTACTCATTCAAGGACCTTAGAAGATTTGCTTTCCAGGCTTCCTTCTGCTTGATATAAAATCTAACTTTCATCTTTTTATATGAGCTCAGCCTAACATTTCTGGGTATATATAATGTTACTTGGACTTGGGACACTGTCTATACCATTTTCAAACTTGTATTCCTTTCTACATCGGTGTGGTCATTTTGATTCAGGTCTAAACATATTTGTAAGCTTCAATATGGTCTTTCTGTCTGGGCAAGTCAACATATTGAAGTGCTTGATCATTTCCACTGAAAACACCATAATGTCCTATTTCATATAACCCAGAGTCCTAGAGGAAACTAGACAAATGAAGCAGACCGTTCAACAGAGAAAACACCACATCACAACAGATAGTTTCCATTGTAAAAGCTGAAGCCCTGCTCTAGAATGGATGTAAATAGGTCCCATGATTTCAGTTAAAGCTGCACATACATTTGTCAGTCAGATATGTTACTAAAAAGTAATTATACTTTTTAAATTCCTAATACCATTCATATGCTTTTAAACCTCTCCTATACACTCAGAGACACATACATACATGTGTGTAACATTTCTTTACTGTGAGGGTGGTGAGGCACTGGAACAGGTTGCCCAGATCAGTTGTGGATGCCCCATCCCTGGAACAGTTCAAGGCCAGGTTGGGTGAAGCTCTGAGCAATCTGGACTATTGGAAGTTGTCCCTTGGCAGGGTGGTTGAAACTAGATGATCTTTAAGGTCCCTTTGAACACAACCCATTCTATGATTCTATGATATATTAGAAATAATACAAAGAAAGACATATGCATAATTACCTACATCCCAGAGTAAAATATTAACAAATATTTTTCCCTAATGAATCAGCCTTCTTCACTTTCTTGTCGTTGTGACATTACGATATTAATCACTCAGAAATGCTGATGTTACTACTCATAATCATAAAATTATTTGTACATTTCAAGAATCTCATATTTGTACTGGAGTTCCATTCCTTGTTATTTCTTCATCATTTGTGTTCAAATTACTAATTTTTAGGTGTCCATTCCATGAGGAGAAAGTGTGGTATGCATCCAACAACAAAGTATGACTGAACAATGACTGAATATTTTTAAAACAACTGAAGAATAAGAATTAATAGTACGTACTACTCAGCAAGAATTTATAAATGCTTAATCAAATTTCAGAACACATGACTGGACAACAAATGCTACACTAAATGAAAAAGTCCATCAAGTAATTTTTTATTATTATTACTTTTAGTAAATGCCCTTCAATTTGCTCTTATATTCATTATCTTATAAGGGTCTCATACAAACCACTGTCAACTGGAATGTCCTCAGTGACTTTAAATAGCCTCTAGATCAATTTCTGAGACTACATAAGAGCTGCTTAAAATCAGTCATTTACACTAATTCTGCTGGAAACAGAGCAGAGGCCTTAGTGATCCCACCAAAAATTTGGTGTGTTGTTTGCTCAGAGTTTCTTCCAGCAAATGAGTGCTCTGACTTGGAGACTGTAACACAACCTGATTGCACTTGCCCGACACAGTAGAGTTAGGAACTAGTTATCTGGGCCTTTTCCAGAAAGTCACTTGCAGGAAGCAATTCAATTCAACCAAGATCTGAAACACCTTCTGGATGTGTCCATCTTTGCCCACCGACATTGGAGACAGCTTAGAGCAATTAAATCCTTAAGCATCTCCACAAAATGGTGTCATTAAGGTGAGAGGTACCTGTGCAATAGTGTTTGACTTTACTACGGCAGTCTCAAATGAGAGAGTACATAACCCTTTAAAACTAATGCTTCTTTCCTTGACCAATGTTCCCAAGGACTCATTAATTGAATATCTGTAATGACAGTTACAGAGAAGTTGGAAAATATTTTGCAAAAGGTAAAAATGAGAGTTTCTCTTTTAGAACCAATATGAAAAAAGTAAAAGTTTAATCTTACTCTTTCATTCTTTTCCATGAAGTCCTTAAGTGCTCATGAAGACTAGATCATAAATTAGCAACATCAGCTCAGGGGAACGGATAACAGGGAACATCAGGCTGCAGCTCCATGTGCCCCAGTGCAGCTAAGCAAACAAACTACTGGGATGCATATAGAACAAAAAAATCTGTACTGCAATAAATATGCCATAGATCTATCTGTGAAACTGTGCTAATTGCTCTTCATTCACTTTGTGAATAGAGGAACAGCATGTAGTGGTGACAAAAATGATTATAGTCTCAGTAAAATTCTAGTCTGAAGGGGGAACAGGAAGACCAGGACAGGTTAGTTCATTAAGAAGGAAAAAAACACAGGAAAATAAGGGAAATATATAGAAAATGCTGGACAAAAGTTGGATAGGGATATTTTTCATTATTATAAAAGGTGATAAACAATAAGAGAAAAAAATTTTGGGGAATAATAAAAAGATATCCTATGAGATTTATTACTACAAAGTACACTTGAAGCCATGAACTTAAAAAGATGTAGGAACAGGTAAAGAAAAATCATAAGACAGAAACTACTTAAAAATCAACAGGAGAGATGTAAACCCTCACATTTCAGCCATACAAAGACTTCTTCCTATTGGGAACTTTTAAAAAAATGTTACCAGCAAGCAGATTATCTTATCATTATCTGAAACAGCTGTTGTTTGTTGCTCACAGAGATAGTAAGTGGAATGCAACTGTTCCTTTACAGCTTCTTTCAGACAGGTTCTGGGAACCTGGATGAAGAATGTTTTTGGTTAAGAATCTTGAATATCAATTTAAACTATTGCAAAGCTATCTATGCATCCAGACTTTTGCCTACTTTTTTCTTTTCTAGATCATCAGCATCGAGTTTTCATGCATCCTACCTTTAATTTAGCATATATGTATGGAAGAAGAGGGTAAGTAGTTATCATATCTCCCAGCTGCTGTTTCAGCAGCTTTCATCCTTGGTCTTCAAAAAATGTTTCTTTTGAGGTTCAGCCTTCTGTACTTTCTCCATAGCTGTATTATGAGAGATGTATCATTTACAGTCTTGATTTTTCAGATACAAAAGCCACATCCTACAATGGCATGTGTTTGGGAAGAGAGGAAATAATTTCTGGTCTGGAGAAAAAAAAAAGAAAGCAAAGCTCTTGAACTTTGGGAGACCATTAGCACTAGAGCAGTTTCACGAGGAGTCCCTGAAGTCTGCATTAACTCAGATATTACTAGCACCTTAGTTCATCTACTACATAATGATGAAGCAGATTAAAATTTTGGCAATAGCATTTGTATACTATAAGCTTTTGACTGCTGACAACTATTTAGTTTAATATCAATGCTTCTGCTTCAATGCTAGCTAACTTGTTTCAAAAATAACCATAACAAAGCTCAAAGATTGCCATCCTGAGAGAAAACATTTTGCATTATGATAAGCAAGAAGTATACAAACTCTGAAATTACTAGTCAGGTTAAAGTAGAATTAAAGTACAACTGAGTATACCCAGAAGGATTAAATCTTACCTCGAATATCATAGTAGGAAAAATAATTAGTCCTTTAAAGTTATCCAAATTAATCAAGAATAATGTGAGAGAGAATACATCAGATTCTCCTTCCTCTTTCCTTCTTTAATTGCCTTCATTTTATATGCAGATACAAATTAGCCTTAGATCACACTTGTAAAATATTAAAACTCCAGTGAGATTGTCATTGGGTTAACTTGTATTCAGCAATTGATTGTACATTGGATGCATCTTTTGAAATATAAAATGAAAAAATTGCTTATTTTATTTGAGGATTTAAAAAAATATGTTTGTGTTTATTTCTTAGCATTTGGAGCAAATTTGTACACCTCTTTGGGAATCTGAAGGTAAAAGTGTACTAAACAAAAGAAACAGAGACCTGATTAGGTCATCCAGATAACCTCCTTCCAGTATGAGATAAAAGATTATTGTTATTAAGTATTTCTGTTGTCATTATAAACCAAAACACTGCCACCGACCTATTGTACAAATAGTGCTGTGATATTACCTGCCTGGTATCGCGTTATTTGAGTTTTTAGACACAGAAAAATACTGAGGACCTGCTAACAATAGAGAGGTATAATTGGATATGTTAGAAATCGTAGTGAACGCAGTAATCATGAATGATTGCCAGGATAACTATTCTTCTATTTGCCTGTGCTTAGCACTCCTAAACACATTCAGCCTTGAAAATCCCATCTATGGAGCATGCATTGCTATACTAAAGCCCCATGAGGTTGAATTAATAGTGTTCTTGTAATTCACACTTCCAGGAGTGCTTTTCTCGTCAGGGTAAGCCACAGTGTTAATGCCCAGTATTTGTACTTGTATTTCAGTGCAGAAAACACCTTGGTTTGTACTATTTCATTTCGGCTATGATTCAACAAAGCACTTAAATATGAGCTTAAATTTAAAGCATGAGAAGTCTCACTGATTATAATGAGACTACTCGTGTGTTTAAGGTTAAGTATGTTCCTAAGTGTTTTGCTGTATTAGGATATTATTATCGCTGATTTATTGGGGAACATGCAGGTGGGAATGAAAGAAAATGCAATAGTTTGCATATTTTGAGCTTTAGTGTATGACTCTTTATGTATTACTATTGCCTGAGATGAAATATACACATGAAATACAAGGAAAAGGTGAGAATGTTTTTGTTCTGTATCTCAGAAGCCCCAATAAATGTGTGGTTGGGAAGATTGATTTTACATACAGTATCTTCCTGTTTTGTTAGAAAGCCACAGAAATTGCATTTAAAAAAAAGAATTATTATTTCTGTTTGATTTATCAATAATGCTCTTGCTGTAATTATGGCAGGAATAATGAATGGATCTCCTGTCTGCCATGAATTATGCTGCCTTGTGCACAGCTAGGCCGGTGGGCTTTAATGATGCCTCAGACAAATTAAACATATTAAAGTTTGTTATGCACAGCCACCTCCAGTGCAACAGAACTAAAGATCAATTTCTGAGCCAAACTTTTATGCAAAATATCGCTTTAAAAAAAGATGTGAAAAGCTACTTCTAATTCCTCCCATTATCAGAAGAGTGAATGACACGTTTGGAGAAGAACTGGTGTTTGAGATCTTATTTCATTGCTCTGTATTCCACCAGTGACTGCTGCCCACCCTTTCTCACACTGCATAGCATCTTGTGGTTCAGGATGATTCAAACCAAGTGATGATTGATGGTGGTATTACTCAGTGAGAATGAAATGTAGCAGGATCCAGCCCATGAGCTGGATCCCTCAGCACACCTTCAGATGCATCCTTCTTCAAATAGAAGGAATACGCCACAATTTTTTTCAGACAACAGGTAACCTTCAAAAGACCTTACTCTTAATTTTAGAGCCATTTTCTTTCTAAAAATTTCATGATGGAGAAATAACTTGGCTACACTGATGGCATTAGAATGAAGGATTTCCCAGTCTCACTTTGCATTTTGCCTGGCCAGTTGGAGTGGTTACGCCTGTCACCTCATCACTAAATCCAGTAATGAAAATGGACCTTTTAATGAGTTACATACAATGCATAATTGCTGTAAAACTCTAACATCCTCCATGCAAATGATTCTTTGGAGATCATTAATTAGATTTTGAGGAATATTAATTTCTCTGAACCAAAAAAAAAAAATATTACTAGAGGGAAATGGGCTTGAATCAGTTCTAACTATGATAAAATTACACTCTGTGACAATTAATCAAGTGGAGCACAAGAGAGCATGGTTTAAAATGAAAAGTATACTGTTAATACCACTTCCCATGGTTACAACTAATTAGTATGCATAAATAGTATTTTAAGAAGAATATAAGTTATCTGTGCTTCAGAATATTTTCTGCTTGCACTTTGATGTGAAAATAGCAGAGATACTGATAGTTCAGAGCTACTCTTGTGGCAACATGATTCTAGAAACATATTTCTAAAACATACAAATTTTAATCAGTGCCCCAAGAGTGCATCTATTTGTATCATAGGGCAGCTACAAAACAGCTTGAGTTCAAGCTATTAAATAAAAATTAAAAAAAAAGAAAGAGAATAAAGCCAAGTGATTCTGCCCTAACAAAACTGTGATCAAGATACTTGAGTACACAGAGCTGCCCTAGGGCATCATAGAAACTTACTGTAAAGCATTGAAATAATGCTACAAAGTTAATTTTATTAGAATTAACAGTGCCGCCTTCTCCATCATTCTCACATTAAATGAAGCACCGAGGAAGAGAACAGTTGATTCGGTTTGCAAGATTATAAATAGCCACAGATTGTTTCCTGAATACTTAAAGGACACTGTGCAATGGAAACAAACCAAAACAAATGAACAAAAAACCTCAGCAAAACCCACAAACAATTGTGTTGCATTGCCATTAAGTGAAACCTTTCTTCTGGAAAGCTGAGGCAAATAATTTACTTGTATGCAAAAACACAGCTAAACACTGTCCCCAGATGCACTCACAGACTATCTTTTGTGAATTCTTTTAGAGTTGCTCCTCCTTCCAGCTCATGTAACTGAGACGAGAACCTGAGAATTAATAACGTACTGACACTTCAAATCCCATTGATCCTAAGCTTTGAATTCTGCAACTGAGGACCCCCAGCCTTGCCTTTGTACCATGCTGGAGGGATAGCAGGGTTTTCCCATCTTTCTTTTTCCTGTTTCACAGTTGAGGTATACAACACTCTCCAGAAATCTGAAATATTCTCAGAAAACTAAAACTGTCATTTTCATGTGCAAAGTGGTGTGGCAGTGGTAGTAGCAGTGATAGTGGTAGTGACACTGTCTGTGCGAGGTGACACCTCCAACTCCAGGACTGGTGGCAACACTGATAGTCTCCAGGAGCCCGCATGGAACAATTGTGGTTTTTTCTGCTCACCCACAGCACAGGCAGGTCTCTGAGGCTGTATGTAATTTATTCAGCGTATCTGTTCTGCTGTGTGTCCCAAGATCAGCAGAGGCAGGATGGTGATGGGCAGCCACATGAAGAAGGACATGCTTCTAGCTCCTGCAGTCCAGATAGAGCACAGGCACCTCACAGCTTTTTCTGAACATTCTTCAGGCTGAAAGTCCAGGCCTCCGGGTGCAACACTCTTGTCATCATCCCTGACATTTCCTTACTTATCCATAAGTGTATCCTTTCCATAAACACATACTACCCTTGATTTTGCTGCGATAGCAACTGTGAATAATAATGACAAATAGTTTATTGAGGTTTTCCCAGAGAGCAGCCTGAGACATCTGATTACTCAACATTACTTTTTGCCCTATGGGGTTTAAGATCTAAGCAACCTATCTGTGATACTGATAAAATGCTGTGGCCTTGGGCAATCATGACTTTTTCTACTAAGAATATTTATCTTTATGTAAAACTTTAAATATTCATGAAGACTCCGAGAGACAGGATAGATCTTTCTGAATAGTTCACAATAAATAAGTAAATAAACAAATGGGTTTTTCCACATTGTTTGCTGCTAACTCTAATCCCTTCCCTTCTAAACAAATGCTTTTAGTGCTCAAAGCAAGTACAATACACAATAAATGTGAGCAGGCACTGCTTTTCCACAGACAGGTGTCATATGTTTATATCATGTATCAGATTTCTTCTGGGAATGAAAAAAGCTTTTCCCTTCTAATGATTTTTTTCTTGTACACGAAACAAATTATTAGAAAACATGGTAATGACCAAATCTAAATGAATATATCTCTGGATCTGTTGCTCAAAATATTTTTAAATTACAAGAAAAAACATCCCAAATTATTTGTAGTTGTTTCAGTGTAATTTAACAGCCACACAAATATATTTAAATCACCACAACTGTATTAAATTATACTTCTTAGTAATACAGATTACATGTTTGCCTGTATTGAACATAAGATGCATTTAATATCATATTATCTGGTATTAAAGAGATACAAAGATGTGCCCAAAACTATTCAGCAGTATTCAAGTTCAATAATTACACTTTTCCTTCACTGAGAGACAGTCAGTGCAAAAACTTGGATAACATATTCAGCAAACTTAGCAAAGGCAGAAGCAGAAAAAAGGAATAAGAAAATAAATGGTTGACAAAAGTCAGCCTATGTTTAAGCTCCACGATTAAGTTCTGTAGTTCATATATTTTAACAACCTATATAAATATCATTGATATGGAACTGTAACAGCAAATCAGAAATTGACACTTGAGAACCACCATGTTTCTTGCCAAATGTTACAGGTATTTTAGAGTAAACCCAAATTTTAAGAGTAAACCCAAATTTTAATCAATTCTGTTTTCTGAATTCTTGGAACCTACTTATGTTTGGATGCAGAGAAGAAATTTCCCAAAAGTAATGAATTTTGAGACACAATTCAAAATTGTCAACACCTTGCAAATATTCGCCTTCATAGCCACAAAATCCTAAAACTGAGTTTAATGTGCTCACAGTAAACTCTGTCCAAATACATGCTCAGATGAATTTTATTTGAACAGGATGATATTGAGTGCTTTTATTTTTAATATGTCTGGAAGAATACAATAATGTGTATTAATGTGCAACAAACAGAAAGAGTATGAGAAACTACGAGAAGCTGTATATGATCTGCTTTAGAAGGAAACATCAGGGCTAAGTTTAAGTTGTAAATTAAGCAATATGTCTATGTACAGGCAGCACCACGTGAGCTAAGGAATTGAAATATTGCTCTCAGTGGAGTACACAGCACCTCTGGGGCCCAGAGAAACATGCAGCTATCCTTAGGCATTCACCACAGCTGTCCAGACACAGGCAGCTGGTACTCTTGCAGATGTCCATGGGCACCCTTTCCACATGCCAGATGAAGCTGCAGAAGGTCTCGCCTATCAGATCTTGCACCTGATAGAGATGTCTCAGCCTACAGCACTGTAAATGGCTCCAGATTCCAGTGTATAGGCAACTGAGTGAACCCCCACTTTAGGGTGCACTTTATGAAATTGTTTGAGAAATTATTTATTCTCTTTTTTGAATGTCTCCATAGAGCTATTTTCTCCTGTAGACCTTCAGCATTGCTTATCATGAATCGGGACCTTGACTCCAATACAGATGCTGTTCTTCAAGACAAAAATTCCAGTTTCTTCTCACAGGCAATAGCACTTATGGGATACCCTCACTTAGTCACCTAGATTTATAAGATCAATAAATCATCTTAGGAAAACTAGCTTCAGAAACTTCAGATCCCAAATTAAAATTAATATTCAAAACTAACTTACAAACTTACTAACTAACTTGTCATCTCTAATCTATGCGACTAGCACTGTCAGAATCCAATAATGAAGCAAAACTTATGAAATGCACTTTTTAAAAGTCTGTAAAAGTCTTTGTAAAGTAAGTTACTACAATTCTGAGCAATACCAACTGGAATGTGGGATTCCTGTAGGAATAACATAAGGATAGGATCCTGACATCTGTGAGAAGTGTTCATTTTTCAAAACATGCTGTCAATATGTCATTAATATTAAGAGAAATAAGGTTAGTAAAGTTCAATATATATTGAAGAGTTTCCTTGACATTTAACACATCGTATTAAAAGCTTCTTCAAGAGGAAAGAAATATCAACTTGTCACCTAGAGATTGAAATTGAACTGCTCTGAGACAAACTGCTGTTTCTTTCCCATGATGAGATTCACAGGATGGGCAAAATGTCAAGATAAAAATAAACTATCTGGGAAAAAACATCAAAAGAAATATAGCCATTGTTACACTTACTGCCAAAATAATCTAGAAAATCCAATTGTTCCCCAGTAATAATATGTGACAGAAATCCCTACACATTCAGATCTAGTCTTGAAACACAGTGGAAATTATTACTAAAGATATAGTCCCCTGCTCCATATAGTCTGTTAAATTTCCTCGGAAGAAAATAGGTCCATTTTTTAAGATAGATCATATTTTCAAATTGCAAAGCATAAAAATTTATTTTCTGGTTAAAAGGAAAAAGTACTGAGTAAACAAGAAACCCTATAACTCTATGAAATACTATACAGTGAAGCCAATTGCCAAATCATGGGTAATATTAACAGGACAACTTTACATTGAAAGACTGCTAAATAATTTTTCTGAGTATATTCATGGGTAAAATCTGTTGTGAAGATATTTAAATATATTGCTGAATGAAAAATATCTAGTACAAATGCATAAGCCATAAAAACTAAGTAAAGATATTGCTAGGAAGGCTAGGATAAGACCTATTACTTTTCAAAACAGATTTTGATGTCTGGAACTACTACAGATAATTGTTTTATTTCAGCTGTCTTTTGCCTTCCATGACCACAACTCTTCAATAACAACAATAAAATAAAATACTCTCTGTTTTTCTTTGCAGTAGCCAACAAAGTGTGTGTGCATGTTTAAAATTTTTAAGTGGAAATTCTGGTTGATAATTAAGGACAATATGTACACTAAAACTGCCACAAATTTAACAAGATTTTATGATAAGTATCTCATGTTATCAAGTGTATAAAGTGTCTCCTATTGTTTATTTAGCATTTCAAAAATGTATCTATTCTTTAGCCTTTAGTTTCAATTCTTTACCTATGTATTAGTGGCATTACATAATTTAGTAGCATCTTTTCATTTTCATCTAAAAACTGAGCATACATTTCTCCAACAGAGATACATGATCCAGAATTTGAGTTTCAATTTAAAATCCAAGAAAATACTTCACGACTCCCAATCTTCCAAGTCCCTTTAAAATGTCCATTTACAAACAAAAGCTCAAAAACTTATATTTATTCCCTCACCACACTTGCAAAGATGTTATCTGATAGCCTCTCCCCCAGGCCTATAGACAGAGAAGCCAGTAAGTATTTCAAAGGATCACCCCTTTGTACAAGAAAAGCAGTCTACAGAAATTTGTTAAGGTAGTATCACAAATATAGGTGTGACTGTGCATTATAAATCTTTTATTATCTGATTAAAATGAAGTCTGTCTTCTTGTTTGGAATTTTTTTTTTTTTCTGATCACACCTATTTACTTGAGAAGTAATATTTGATGGGGAATAGTTCTTTCTAAATTGGAATTTTCAGAATAATCAGATTAATCCAAGAACCACAAACTGCTGATCTCAAACAAGCTGAAGGAAAAGGGAGTGAACTACTCTGAAAGGCACAATTTTTTTTCATCTTATTATTTATTGTTAAAATTCTTCTTGGAAAGGCCAGATACAACAAACATAAGAGCAAATGTTCATTCAAGATTTACCATGTCAGCCTTCAATAGCTCGTGCATTTCAAAGCCGTGGGAAATTTATTTTGCATACACACTTAAGGCAAATACACACATAAAAATCCAAATTATGTTGAACGTATAAAATAATAGTATTGAGGAAAGCTTTAAATGTTAAGAAATGCCCATATTTAATTTTCCTGTCCATCCTTCATTCTTTGTGCATAAGCTTCCTGACAAAATCTAATTATGTGACCACTTTTCTGTTTCACAGGACCTCTGCTTTGCTCAGTGCACAGAATGTTCACATAATGAGCAACTACTCAATATTTAGTTATCTCCTCATTTTTCAATGTGTGACCCAAGGCCTTATTTACTGCACACTAGTCAAACCATCTCTCAAGACAGAATTGTTAATTTCCTCATAAGTTTCTCTGGTGCTCATCACCACAGTACGTAAACAATTAAAAATATTAATTAACCACTGTTCACAACACTCTTACAAGATTATAGAGAACTGAAGAGCAAAGAAATTAAGGTCAAGAAGGTCTACTAATTTAGCATCTGTAGACAACAGTTTCCTTTAGTGCATATTTCTTTCCTCTTGTACAATGACACAGACCCTTTATTAAAAACATACATATAGTATATTATTAAAGTCCACAGCATAGTGCATTTGCAGAAGGCGGGAACATGATTAGAAAAATAAAGCAAATTCTGAAATGCCCTGACTATGAAATTATTTTCCTTCTTGATCCTAATACAGTTCCTATAAGGGAGGTTTTGTGAAATTGTGTAAAATTTCAGTAAAAAAAAAATCTAGTCCTATCACATTGTAGAAAACTGACAGCAACAAGGATTTGTATCAGAATGAGAAAGTTTTCGGCTACTTGAGCTGAAAGAGTGCCAGTAATAATTCATCAGCTCCTGTGGACAAACAGCAGGAAGGACCAGGACACTACATGAAATTCAAAGGTGCTTGCTGGTATCAGGGGAATGGCATGAAATGGGAATCTTAAGCTCCACTACAGATTGTGCAGGACAATATGCTCATTGTGAAAGATGACCATTTTGACTTCATCCTTCCTCTCTCAAATGAGTGACCCAAATCTCTCCCTATCCAATCTCTTCTCCATCTTTTCTTATCCATCTTTTATTGTGCCAAATCCATTCTGTCTTGCAGGAACATCATGCTATAGACATGAAAGGAAACATCATAAAGCCCTCAAAGTGTTTAGGGAAAGCCATTTAAACCAACCAAAGCTAACAATATATTTGTTTTTTCAACAGATTCAAAGCCAGATAGCCAAATGTTCTTTCATTTCTTTTTGTCTCTTGGCAGAGAACTTCATTACATTTGTCTCTTTGTTAAGCTGAGGATTTTTTCTACTGATGAGTCTTGTGAAACATTTTCCACCAGAAACAGAAGGTCTCTGAAAAAGATACATCTGTTAAGATTCAAGTAATCATTCTGCATTAGTATCTGACCCTTCCTCTGCAATTTAACCTATTGCTCTGAATTAAAGCTTATTTTTCTAAGGGAATTTAAGTTTTCCAACTCATCCTGTCTCACATAACCACCTACTTGTCTGAAAAACTAACTAATTTCCTTCTATCGTGCCTGGATTTAAAAGGGAAGTTGGAGTAAAAGCTAAATAAAACAATATATCCTTTCCTTGTTCTACTTATCACTCATCAGTGAGGCGCAGACTTCTGCATCATGAGGGATGGTCTCAGATGAGCAGTTCACTGTTGACACCTTCACCATTTATACACAGGAGCAGATGGCTTCTCACCTACTGCTGTCTCTTGAGGATTTTAACTGTAATAATGTAAATGAAGTGTTCCGTTTAAAAAAAAAAAGTTACTGTTTACAGACCCTTTGAAATTGTTGTGTTTAGTGACCTCTAGTGCTAAGGGTCTGAGTTTATTTTCACGCTATATTTTCTTCTAGGATAAAACCCACATACAAATACATGCTGTAATCAGCCACCGTTGTGTTCAAGGATGCATATGAACATTATTTCCCTCACTTATCCTGCTCTTTATATAGCCATTCTTTGTTAAATGAAAGTTGTTTTCATGTGTTTGTCCAAACCTGACATAGCGTTAAGCACATTAGTGATGGGTATAAAGATTCCTCTCTGCTACATTCAGAATACAGCAAATACAAGATGAATTAGAGAAGGGTCTTTGTTCTAGAAATAAGTCTGGTCATTAGAGAATGATATTAACTCTTTATATCTGCCTTTACTAAACCGGACACTCCATGACTGTGATGTGTGAGAGAACCAAAGAAAAAGCAACGTATGTCAAGTCAAATACCAGCACACCCTGAATAACCAAGAAGAGATTTGCAATTGGTTTCATGAATTATACTTAAGGAAAACATAGAGATTGTAACCAAAGAAATGGTTCCCTATAGAATAAGGGAATACACTTAGAGAACTTCAAAATAAATTATCTCACTTTTCTGTTCATTAATTGTCCTGATCAGATCAGCATACATAGGTATACCTAATTTTTTTCTGAAACAGAAACTAGGAACATTTCCCCAGAGAAATGAAACACTGGTATTGGATGTGCCATAACAATGAATTAAGAGTAGACCAAGAATGGAGTTTACTGACACAGTTTCCCTGTCAAAGACTAATATCTGATTATTTCAATGGGACTGTAGTTTCTGCAAAAATAGGTCTAAGTTATTTAAAACATTATGCAGAAACTTGAAATAGAAAGCTAGACACCTTACAGTTGAGATAAAGAAGAATGTTCCAAACCAAGGGAATATTAGGAAATCATTAAAAAGTGCAAAAGGAAATAGAAAAAATGCAAGCATCACTGGTAGAGAGGAATAGAGTGAAAACAAGAAGACAGTGGAATGCAGATCCAAGTGAACAGGGACCTAATTTCTTAAATTCTTAAAATTGAAAACAAAAACCACAAAAAATAAAAGACATTAGAACAGCAAAAATAGGAATTCAAAAAGCAATATGACAACAGTGGGCTAAGTTTCAAAAGCAGTGATCTGAATAAAGCACTGGGTAGGATGAAATGATATGAAATGTAATTTTCCAAAGAGTTCACAGACAGCAAGAAAAGTGCAGAAGTTTGGAAAAATTTTAGCTGAGTCAGCAAATAAAAAGTTATTTAACCTTCAGCACCACTTTGGATAAAAAGAATTCTTATGTAACCTAGACATGAAGAATAAATAGCAAAGACAAATTATTTGGAAATTACTAAAGTTGTAAAGTGAAGGGTATTGCGAAACCTGAAAAAATTAAGAACACTCAAGGAGGATGAAGCCCTGACCTTGGCCAACCCTTCCAAGAAACACAAGCAGGAACATATGATATGTCAAAAGCAGACAAGGGAAATTCATCTGTTCACTGACACAAAAGCAGTTTCCACAAATTCAGTTGAAAGCTTTGTAATTCTGTTTCATACAAAGACTAAAAAGGCAAACAATGAAAAAAGCTTTCTCTCAGTGTGGGGTGTTAATGATAAGGGAATGCATTGAGAAAAGCAATAGAAAAAGGGGGTTCATAGCTCATTGCTTTAATACATTCATCAACCTGATGGTGCAGAAAAGCAAAGAGAAAATGGAATTTCCGTAACTCCAGACTGTGGACCTAGCAAGGTAGGCCTAAAACTATATTTTCCACTTAATTGCAGAGTAATTTACTCCAATATATTGCCTTGAAAACATAATGCAGTTTATCTAATGTCATTATAAATACTGTGTTTCTCTTGGCTTGAGTTCATTTTCATATTATTTGCATTCTTCATAATCCTGCTTGTGACATAATTGATGTGCTTTTATTTTTATCTACACTACTTACATAGGGAAAAGAATCCCTCACACCAGGGAGAGCTCTTCTAAATAAGGAAATAGAGAAGAGCCAACCCAGCTAATCAATAGCCTAAATATTTTTTAAATGAAAACAATGGGCAAGAGCCTCAGGCCTAATTAAATGTGTTTTAACTCCCATAGCACAATGAGCACTTAACAATGCTTTAAACAAGCAGTTAAGAGTTTCTCAGAGCAGGGAGTCCTTGAACAGCATAAAGCTAGGGGAACAAGTTTATATTTCCTACTTTAAACCCTTGCATGTGGAAAATGAAGAGGGAAGAAAGAACCACTCCAGGAATGTTGGGGAGGATGTTGACTGTGGTGCTATTCTTCCTGCAGTAATTTACCTGGCAAAGCCCCAGCCAGCTGAACTGACATCACTGTAAATCACAGCCCTGACACCTCAAAACTGAGTTAGGAGGTAGTGAATAGAAAGCAGTGCTTTTCTTTCTACCATCTACATCATTTTCCACCACTCTGGGATGATGCCGATGGATAACTTTAACAAATATTCCAGAGAGATTCTAAACATAGGAATGAAAATTTCCTCTATCATCTGAAAGAAAAAAGCACACAGTTAGATTGTCTTTTTTTAAAACATACTCTGCTCAAATTTCTGAACTATTATTTCCGTCTTTAAGAAATGCCACAACAGTTTGTCTTAATTTCCAACAGAGTTCATTAAGGTCAATTGGACCAATGAGATTTAGTCAACTTTTTCCAAGAAATTGCTAATTCTCAGTGTTAGAAAATAAAAGAAATAAAACAGTAAACCTGAGCAAAAACTGCGTCAAATAAGAACATAAAAGAACATAAAGAATCTCTGCTATGTGTAAATATATTTGTACCATAGACATTCATAATTGATTAACATATAACATATATCATACATATACCCTTATAAAAACTTATATAACCCCTATATAACAAAAAATGTAGAATTCTTGTTATGAGTGAAGTTTGCATAAAGGGAAATTTATTTATTTATTTATTTATAATATTTTCCTCTGCTTATTACAATGAACCCTTAACTGAAGACCAAAATGAATATCCAAATAAATCTAAATAATTTTGAGTCATTTTTTTAACATCTTTAATCTAGTCATTCACAGAATAATTGCAATAAATAATTCTGGATTTGTGATATACCAAAATGTATTCATTTCTGCAGATGCATTAAAATGAGAGGTTCACACTCTGAGAATAACAAAAGGGCTAAGAGACAAGTGCTGTTGGATTTGATCATTTTTATCTATCTCAGCTGGGTGGTAATTAATACTTTATCAAGGAGTAAAAAACCATTGTAGTAATTTGTTGTTGATGCTGTTCTACTACTTGAGATTTTACATAATGTCCTAGTTCTGTATTGAGGAAAAACAAAGAAAAGAATGGAATGCTTTCCTTATATCTGCAAACAGTCAAGGAGGGTACTTCTGGTGCCAAAAAGGTTATTTGACTTCTGATCTGCCTTGAGGACTTATGCTAGGATTTTTAGAAGGAAGCCATCCTAGTACTTAATGCTGCCCTGATGTTGATGTGTTCACCTCTTCCAAATAATTTCCAAGAGTAAGTATGGCTCAGATACGGAACATGAAGCTGAGCAGAATCTCTGTCTACTGGGACACACAGCAAGTCTGCACAGACCCAGGAAACTCGCAGGGCATCACAGCTGTCAATATTCAATTGCATAGGGAAGGCCAGTCTTGACCTTAAGCAGAGCAGGTGCTCCCAGCCACATCTTCAGCAGCACACAAAATGCTTTTCAGTTGTACCTGAGTGTTGACCAAAGTGTCAGCTGGTGTGCATAGTTTGCCTGGCACAAAACAGGAGCTGCTTCCATCTCCAGTGCTGGCATCCCAAAAAATTGAGTCTGAACAGCTCACGCTGTGTTAAAATCACTGACTAGCTGCAGATGAGCAGTTGTCTCTTGCTCCATGCATGTTTGCAGTGTTATTGGCATCATGTGGACTATCCATAACTTTGAAAAACACCACCTTACATGAATTCAAGTATGGGGACTAGTTTATAGTGAGATATCGAAATATCGATCTGCTGTTGAGAGGGGTTTCAGAATGCTGATCTATAATAAGGAAAGAGCAGCAGCAGTGAGATCCTTTAACTAGCACAGAGCCAAATCAATACATTTCAAAGAGCAGCGCTGTGCCATGCTGATAATGCCAGTTCAGGCCATCAGCCCACATATCCTGAGTAGGACCACATTTTCAAAAGAATATATTTCTTATTTTTGAAAATTCTCAATTGTTCTGGAGTACCCTAAATGCTGTATTCATATTCTCCTCTGTACAGCCTAATGACACCTTTGCAAATGCATTTATAATTCTCAGTACCTCTGTTTCTCCATCTGTCAAACATGGATAAAAATATTCTTAAATTACAGAGTTGCTGTGAGGTCTAATTTATTAATGCATGTACTCTTAGATTTCAAATTGAAAGGAAACATACACAGAAATTATTATTATTACTGTTCCATTTCAAAAATGTTTTGAAACAATAAAAGAACCACCAAAAGATGATATTTTGAAAGCATTGGTTGTTAAATCCTTTTGAATATTACTGGGTTGAAGCCATTAAACAAGTCCATTTTATCATACAGCATACATACATTTTATCATCATTTACACACCATGCAAAATCATTACAACTGATGCTTGTCTCAAAAGAACCAGAGTTTTCTGAAGTCATGAGCAAGTCTTTTTCTTAACTGTATGAAAAACTTTAGACTGTGAAAGCAGGCAACATAACCATGATTTCTCTTGAGAATTCTTGATAATAATACCACTATCTATTATACAGTGCACGTGTATGACAGTTTGGGGTCTATTAGAATTTCTGAAACAACTCTTTTTGCATGAGCTCTTATAAGTTGGCTGAACACTGCACCAGAAATTATAAACTATGGTTCTGCAAGCAACTAAGTCAAAATAGTAAAATTTAAGAGCCTGAAGCAAATCACAAAAGCTATATTTAGGACTGTAATTCAGGGGCCTTATTTCACAGATTCTTAGCATTGCTAGTTGCCCTACATGCCATAAGCAATCTCATCATGGCAGAAGTGCCACCACTAAATGCCTTATATATTTGCATGCTGCCATTCTCAACCTCTGGAGCCCTGAATCTTGTGTAGCCACAGGTGTGCAGAACAGCACTGCAATCAGTTTCCACAGCTGACTAGGACTTGCTATTTATATCTTAGTAGCAGGATATTATCTACATAACATCCTACATACAATTACAGTAAGAGGCAGATTGTTATATGCATTATATTATAATTATATTCTGTATATCACCTTTTTTTTTTCCAGAGGGAGTATATCCATAAAAGAACCTGCCAGAAGATTAGCCTATAGAGGTATAAAACTGAATATGTATAGTAAATCCATTAATTTTGGATGGTCAAAGTTTTATAAGAGCACACAGTAATTCTCAGGAAAACTTTCAGAGGAGATCCACTTCTAGCAGACTTGCACTGCTCTCAGTCTGTATTGTAAATCTTAACATCACTATTAACAGACTTGATTGATTAGGAAAATTGAGTGGCAGAGTTTAAGTGGATTCAGGAAGCATATTATAGATCTGTATAAATTTTCATAATATTTTGTTTTCTCTCTTCCCAGCTGGTAATAGAAATTCTTTCAAGTAGAGTAGCCACAGCTGTTGTCCTTAAATACTTGGCATTTTTGCTTACAGTAAGATTAAGTTACCTCAAAAGCTGCAGTATTGGCTTTTACTTTGTACATTTGAAATAAGAAATGTTTTCAATACTGCTAATAGATATGGTTAGTTTACTGACAACCCTTAAGGCATAGGCATATGTTGTCAATGTAGCTGAAGTAGTTTGAGAAATTACTACCCCCAGCTCTTTACTACCACCCCACAGCTGGAAATGACACCCCACACACAGCTGGAGCACCCTAATTGTCCATATGGGCAGTTGTTAGTTTCCATGAAAAGATAACAGCTTTGCCTCAGTCACCTTCAGAGGAACAGAAGAAATCCTGGCAACGGGATGGAATAATGTGGAGATTGTAAAATAATAGAACAGAAAAATGAAAAACTATCAATTTTTTTGTTGGAACAAAGAAGAACTTGGCTCTCCCTCCTTTGTTTAGGAGCTGTGCTTTAGCCAAGACCTTTGTCCTTGCCTGAGCTATGCTGTTGGTATAGAATTACAGAGTCATTTAGGCTGGAAAAGACCTCTAAAGCTATCAAATCCAAATACTAACTTAGTACTGCCAAATCCACCACTAAACAATGTCCCTCAGTGCTACAACTACATGTCTCTTAACCACCTTCAGGGATGGTGACTCCATTTTTGGTTTATATCCAAAAATTGTGATAACTGTCCCAAAGCCCTAAAAATCCTAGCCAAGGATAAATCTAGCCTGCAGAACTGTTGAAAGGGAACATGGAAAGGCATTATTACATACAGCCTGGGTCCCTTCCCCTCATAGGAACTCAAAGAAACTTGTCAATTGTTTTTTTTAAATTCTTACTGGCTAGGAGAGTTCACAGCCCTCAGCCAAGCACAGAAACTATAAAGTAGAGAGAACTAGCCCTGTGGAAAGGGCCTTACCAGAACTTTTACACTGGAAAGAGAGCTGCTCCTACCAGCTCACAGCAAGTGTGTAGCAACTAGGGAAGTAGGACAAGTTCTAAAAAAAATCCAGTGGAATAAAAATTTTTCTCCCATTTACCTTCCACTGCCAGGTATCATTCTGTATCAAAAGCCCTAAGAAATTCTTCTCACAAAAATTTAGAAATAAGTGCAATACAGGCACTGCCATCCAGTGACTTAAGGCTACAGAATTCCTATAGGCTATAAGAAACATATATTGAAATAGAATCATAGAATCGTAGAATGGTTTGGATTGAATGGGGATTTTAAAAGCTAATCTAGCCCATGACTCCTGCAATGAGCAGGGAGATCACTGACATGGGTGAAAATGAGTATCTACATTTTCCTTTTTCTGAGACAAGATGTCCTGTAAAGAAATCCCTCAACTTCCCTTTCTGAAGCCATTTCACTGCATTTAAAATACAGAAAAGAATATATGAACCTGCAGAGTGAGAAGGATTTGAGACTCTTGTGGGTACTACATTCTCCTGGGAAACCTGCATTTCAGTCAGTGCTCCCATGAATATTTACACGAAGAGAAAAAGCTCCTGGAGGCAAGATTAAAAGAGACTCCACTGAGAATGACCTGTTTGGGAGTAAGCAGCAGAAAGGCACTTAGGCACTGCTCATTGCTGTCAAGAGTCTACAGTACACTGGCTTCAGAGAGGAACCCAACCGAAAAAGTTCCCAGGATCTCTTCTTCCCTCCCTCATTCTCTTCCACATTCAGGTACAGGTCAATGCTACTGTGAGGCCACACAGCTATAAAACAGTCAATTAAATTATTATGGCACAAAAAGAACAACAACAGCACTTCACTTGTAGCAGCATAGGTGTTAGACGCTTAGTGTAGCAATAAGTTACAGTACGCCAGGGTTCTCAATACAGTTTATGGAGACATGAGCATTTCATTCCATCTGCCGTAGATATCTGTTCAGGGTGGAATGAATTCCCCTCTGGAAGAGCATGGCTGTCTACACTGGCTATGAAAAGAAACAAAATAAAACTATTTAAACTAGACCTTTGATATTTGTGTTACTGAAGTTAGATGACTTAAACTCCTAGGAATTCACCAACTGCCACATTAGATGGCAGCTGAGAAAATGTTTAACAGGTGCCCAACTTGTTTTCAGGATAGTCCTTCTTCTTTCAGTGCCCTTTTCCTTTGTGTGTATGGTCCCAATCTTGCTTGTTATCAACTTCTAGTGAAGGTGTTGGTAAAAATCAGTGTTTTGCAATATTGGTACACCACTGGAGTACTGACTAACACTGCGTAGTAACTGCTACTGTAAAAGAGTATTACTGTGCACAGAGTCACACTTGGCTTTCCCCATGTAAATCACATTGAATATGATTACCCATGTAGGACTTCACCTATTCTTGTACTGTTCAGCCAGTTAATACAGGGGGATCCCTCAGCAGCTCACTGTCACTGCCTTTCTTATTTATTGCCTTACATATAGTAGTCTTGACAGTAAATTTTATCAACTCACTTCCTTCTCCTTTCTTCATTGTTTATGGACATGTGAAATAGCAAAGGTGTTAGCAAAGGCTCCTGCGGGTCTCCAGAGATAACCTTTTACCCCTGCAGAACAGCTCATTTAGTCCCACCCACTTGTTTATTTATCTTTCATGCGGCAATCCACAAAGGGACTCTTCCTTCTTGCCATAGGGACAGCTTTGATTCCATACAAGCATTCCTCACAAGGCCTTTGTTAAACACATTTTGAAAATCCAAACATAGCATATATACTTGGATATAGCAAGTGGAATCACTCTTAGCTGCACTACATCTGTGAAATTCCTCCTATGTTTTATAAAATCCAGATTTTCAGGGTGCTAAGTGTGTTGTGGAGAGTGTATTTACGGTTAATTCATCTATAATGCAGATATATTCTTTCACTAATACAACTTGACACTATTTTCTTTTTTAATAAAAATGTCCTATAATATTTCTTATCTTTTAATAAAATAGAGATTGTGTAAGTAATCTTGTCTCTCCCAAAGTCAAAATGGGCCTCATAAAAATTGGCATTTAGGTGTAGATTATACATTATGCTGGAGATAACAGATGAGGTTATCAGTTGTTTTACAATTGCAAAATAAATGTATCAATAACAACTAAATAACACAAATTAAACTTATTTTTGCCAATAACACACAGCTATGATGAGTCCCTGTCTGACCACCTGTTTATATTAATATTTTAGGCAGCATGAAATTAACAGCCTGTGTTCCACTTGTAAAATAATTTTATTGATAGGCAGTGCTTTAAAACGTTTAAATTTCTCTTTTGCTTCTATTTTTTAAAGAGCTCTTCCAGAGGATTCATATTTTAGAAAAAGATTCTCTCATTTTACAATATGACCTTAAGCAAACCATATAGCAATGTGTGCCTATTGTGCCATCTTCAGGTTATTTTTGGAACAAAGTTATCCTGGATTTTGCTCTCTTTCTAAAATAAAGAAGGACACAGTTTTTGCATTTTTCCTTTATGACTGAAGTCAATATTAATGACTTCATTTAGGGAAGGTTAGAAAGAGACAAAAAAAAAGGTGGTTTTACCACAGCATAAACCAGCTTCTTTTTCTTCCTCATGAGAAAAACGGCCTGAGATCACTACTCTGTTAGTTGAACATTCGTTCTCTTTCATAACACCATGAGAAGATTCTACCACTGTATTTCTCTGTTTCAGCAGAATTTATTTGCGGAAATTCACAGTACTGTTGTTCAGAGCTGAAGCAGAAAATTTACTTCATGGGACTTATGCTGCAACTTTTTGTTTTTGTTATTCTCTGTTTTTACAGCACTAAGCACAATGGAAAATGATGTCACACCACACTCTTTTGGTGAATGGCTTCAATTTTATCATGGCCTTCTGATTCTTCAGTGGAATGTTGTATGGAACAGAGCTGAAGCTTGCTCTCTGCTGGTTTTGGCTTGTGTTCACTCCTTAATGCCAGCATCAACAAGCCTTGTCAGAAGAAAATGAGATTTTTGCAAAATGTATTTCTAAAGGCACCTTGACTAGAGCAGGGAGATTTTCCTTCTCACATATGAGTAAGGACTATGAATAGCCTGTACCTTAAGATTCAACACAGCTCTGGTGACTCTGAAGACATAGGACTGCCTGTCATTCTCGTGCAAATTGCTGTGAATTAAGTTAACAAGCTCTGTATGAATGGGAGCTATGAATACAGCAGGATTTAATGTGGCTATAGATTAGGGTGAGCCTTATCTGAACAGAGACGAAATGCACAGAATCCCAATTAATTTTACTCTACCAAATTGATATTTTTAATGAACTACCACAAACTATTTGCATTTAAGTGCACTGACATTGCACTTGCCTGGTTCTCCCACATGACAACATGAAACACATGACCTTTCTTGCAAGAGAAATTCTATTCCTCGTGAGGAGGACACAGACTCTGTAAGCCTCACCCCTGCTTGCTGAGAAAAAAATGTTAATTTCTTAATAAATATTGGCAAAGCAAGAATCTTAGAAGGAACCATCAAATTGATAGTGGAGCTATTACATCAAAACAAAATTATGGCATGACATGAATTTCACCTTATGCAGCACAAGGAGATAAATAGAAAAAAAAAAAAAAACCCCAGAATTACAAAATCCAGTCTGGATTTTCTTGATAAGTGTTTTTTCTGCAAAGACCTGAGTGATTGTCTGAACTCACACCTGACTCTTTAGGCTGCTGCTTACCTTGCATAGGCTGCACTAGAAACAGTATGTCATCCAGCTGTGTCAAGTTTTATCATCCTTTTAATACCAAATGACTGATAGTGCTTTAAAATTAATAATAAGAAAAAAAAATTATCACAACCCAAAAATTCAGATCTTCTCAATTGAATTCTACTGATACAATTGGTATTACATTTCAAGCAGGATACAATTGGCTTTCTGGGCTGTGAGTGCACATGGCCAGGTCATGTCCAGCCTCTCATTCACAGCCCTCCAAGTCCTTCTCAGCAGGGGTGCTCTCAATATGTTCATCCCCCAGCCTGTGATGATACCAGGGGTTGTTCCAACCCAGGTGCAGCACCTTCCACTTGGTCTTGTTAAGCCTCATGACATTCCCATGGGCCCACTTCTGGAGCTTGTCCAGGTCCCTCTGGATGGCATCCTGTTCTTCAGGTGTGTCTGAAGCTGCATCACTCATCTTGATGTCATCTACAAATTGCTGAGTGTGCATTTGATCCCTTTGTCTGTGTCATTAATGCAGATATTAAAAAACACTGGTCCCAGTACCCCTGAGGAACAACACTTGTCACTGATGTCCATCAACATTTGAGCCATTGACCACTACCCTCTGGATGCAATCATCCAACCAATTCCATATCCACCTAATAGTCCACACATCAAATCCATCTCTGTCCAATTTAGAGGGAATGATGCTGCAAGGGACCGTGTCCTAGGCTTTACAGAAATCCAGATCAATGACATCTGTAGCCTTTCCCTTGTCCACTGATGTAGTCATTCCATCGTAGAAGACCACTTGGTTAATTAGACAGTACTTGTCCTTAGTGAACTCATGCTGTCTGTCTCAAATCAACTTCCTATCCTCCCTGTGCCTTAGCATAGCTTTTAGGATGATCTGCTCCATGGTTTTTGCAGGCAGAGAGGTGAGGCTGACAGATTGATGGTTCCCAGGGTCCTCCTTTCTACTCTTTTTAAAGAGAGGTAGAATCTTTATTTTTTCCAGTCACCTGGGACTTCCCCTGACTGCCATGACTTTTCACATGTCATGAAGAGTAGCTTAGCGACTACATCAGCCAATTTCCTCAGGACTCTGGGATGAATCTCATCAGGTCCCATAGACTCACGCATGTTCAGGTTCCTCAGGCGGTCATGAACCTGATCTGTACTTACAGTGGGAGGCACTTTGCTCCCCCAGTCCCCATCCTCCCGTCCATCCACTTAAGAGGTGTGGGAAGAGAGGCTGTCATTGAAGACTGAAGCAAAAATGTTGAGTACCTCTGCCTTCTCCTCATCTACTGTTGCCCATTTACCAGTATTATTTATCAGGAGGGGTACACCTTCTTTGACCTTCAATTTTTGGTTTGCTTACCTGTAGAAACCCTTATTATAACTCTTTGTGTCCTTGACAAAATTCAGAGGAAAGTTGTCTGGAGACCACTACTCAGGAACTAGCTGGCCATTGGTTGGCAGGTGGTGAACAACGGTACTGTGCATCATTTGTTTTGTATATTCCACTTATTTTTTTAATTATTATTGTTATTATTATTATCCCTCTCTGTCCTATTAAAGTGTCTTTATCTCAACCCATGTACTTTACACACGTCTCTAAAATTGCCTGCTTTTTGTTGAAAGAAATTGACAGTTCATTGGTCCTTGCAGTCATCTTCCTTGCAGAAAATATAGTATATTCTTTAACTGTTTAATTTAAGCTAAGTTTAATGAATCTTACTATTCACTGAAAGTATTAAATTATCTGATCATACACTGACCATCATACTTATTACAAATCCCAGCTGTTAAAAAAGTTTTATAAAAAAAGTTATCTATCATCTACACACTCAAGCAGTTTAGATTTCTGACTGTAAGATTTGATTATCTGCATTTATAATGGACATTCTTCATCTGCATGATGGATGCAATCAGTAACAGCTAAAACACCTCATCAACTGTTACCTTAAAACAAGGAGTCCTCACTTTATTACCCATATTCATAACATTCATGAACTCCATAGATGAGAGCATAAAAATAGATGACTGTATAACATATGCACAACAGTTCAGGCTGAGAGCAAAGATGGGAAAGCATTTCTCATGCCTGAAAAGTGCATGAGTGTGTGTAAGAGCATGTGTACATAGACTGAGACTCTATTAATCAAAATATCCACACATTAGTCACTGTCATCATTCACCAACTGCTGTTTTTTGATTTATTATACTGATTTGTTTTTCTTAACTCTGAGAACATTGACAGCTTACACACACTGAAGCCAACAGAACTCCCAGAGAACTTTTTTCATATGCATTACATCCAGGTCTCCCTGCCTCTCTGACAATAAAAAACATGGGAAAGTTCACACCCTATTGAACTAACTACTTATTCTAAAATTAGTAAAATTTGCAACTCCCACTTCCTGCTGTCCTGTTGTCATACTTCCTCCTTGCATAGAAACACACATACTCTTCATAAGTACATTATTTTCTGAACAGTAAGATAAAGGGAAATGGAGGAATTTGCACGCTTGAAAGCAAGAAAATAAAGCAGGGAATTGTACAGTAGATCACTGCTATAATACTTCACCTACTAGAAGAAGTAGCAAATTTAAAAGTTTGCCTATCAGAAGATACGCTAGGAAAACCTTTTTAAATGGATGACCCTGAAGCTAGAAACATGAATACTAAATAGTGAACGTGAAAGAATGGCACTTAGAGGTAAAAGATTAAATTCTTGTTTCCTTATTTGTGGATCAAAACTATCTTACTGAAATATATCATTTAGTTGCCCTTTCATATTTGGAATTGTCAGTGAATCTTAGGAAACAATAATTTTAAAATTCTTTTTCTCACATTAGGCTTTTATGGTTATCAAATGAATTGCATCAAATAAAAAGTTATAGTTCTATCAAATAAAAAATTATTTTCATTTTTACCTGAATACAATGACAATCTTGTACAGAACTATTATTTCCAAATGCTTTGAAAATTCTTGTTAATATTAATGGTAGCCATAAGAGCATCTATGGTATAGGTCTATCTTATACATGAAATAACGATTAAACATGAAAGGTTTTGAAAGAGTAAGCACAGGGAAGAACTGAAAAGTGCATATTAATACCAAACCTCAAATTACCTAAATATCTCTACAAAGCAATGAGACCAAATAGACAATTTGCTTATTGCTTAGAGATAAAAAATTGTTTTTCTTCTGTTTGTAATGTACTTGAGGGAAAACATTGTTCACAGTTCTGTTTTCCAAATAAGTGTTTGTCTAAGTTTATCTTCTGATGGTATCCACTTCAGAAATATAAAGAGAGCAGTAAAGTCACATCCCTTTTTTGAGTATCAGAAATCATAAATTGGAACCAATATCCTGTCAGATGAAAACAGTCCCAGGGAAAAAAATCCTTATCTGGGCTCTTTATTCAAGGCTGCACATAAAAACCTTCATGAAGCAAAAACAAAGAATGAAGACTGTGAGAGAAAGAGAAAGCAGACTTTCTGATGCCTTTAACTTGGTGAGGTAACAAAATTCCATGTAAAGAGACTGTGAATTGATACTAGCCTGAACTGTAGAATTCCATCTGCGTTTTTTGTTCGGCAACTGCAAGACAATAGAGCCTTCACACTCTGAGTTTTGTTCTCATCTGCAATGCCAAACCTTTTATCAATGAACTTAGTTTGGAAATCAGTTTTCTCAGTTTAAAAGAATAAGTTTTGCATAAGAGAATAAGTAGCTCTTAGAAGGATGTGATCAGGCATAATTTCCTTTAAGAATTGTCTGAAAACATTCCACTATGATTACGATTCTGCAATTATCTTAATTTTAAGGGTAAGTAGATATTTTTCCTTATCTCACATACTGTTTTTCTATGAGTCTAGCAATTTTCTGTAAGTTATCATTTTGAATTCCTTGAATCCATAAACATGAGTCTAAGAGATGCTAACCTTGAAGACTAGCCCTGAAAACACACAGTACTCAAATCATATTTACAACCTCTGTATGTGACAGCTACTCAAGAACACTTAAATCAGAACAAATGAAAGCTCAGCTGAGCAATTGAATAACTTAAAATGTGACATCTCTCCTCAGATACACAGCTCAGAGAACCCAAGTTAACCCGGTTAGATTTAAGTCATTACATTCTCGATTGTAAGGCCTCTAGCATAGGAATTAATTTCTGACAACAGATGATTTGAAAGAACACAGTTCTCACACAGCATGTTACATATTCCGTGTTCTGCCAATTATTCATTTGCTTCAGTGTGTCTTTTTAGGAATGTTAAAAAAAAAAAATCTGAAGAGCTCTCTTAAAAAAATCTCATCACATTCAGCAAATGATTTCTTTGAAAGGATTTCTCTGAACATCCTGCCAAAATAATTGCAGCTCATTTCAGTCCAGCATTACAAAAAAAGAATTTCACAAGGACATGTTTCCCTATTGATTATAACATTTATTTTATAGGTCTACTCTGACTGAGCTGATTGCTGAGTCTCATGTATTGTCCTCTGCACTGCACTTCTCACAGGTAAGGTCAAGGTTATGGTCCTATCCTGATCAGCCTTCCTGAGTGTATATGAGGGATTAATGAGTTTTTACCATAACTGTTTTGAACAAAGAGAGTCCCTCCTGAGCTTTACTAGAGTCTCAGTTCTTGTTCCTTTCTTATGCTTCCATAAATGATACATGTCTGAAAGAGTCAGAGACAGATGGATGTTGGTGCGGTCAGGATTTTTTGCCATTCTCCCCCGTGAGGACAAGGAGTTCTCAAATTATGGAACAAGGCAGTGCAAAGCGGGAAGTGTAGCCATCTAATTTGCATAGATGTGGTTATTCTACAACTGTTCGTGAACACTGCATTTTTGTCACTACTAGATTTGCAGCTGTTCATGGTCTGAAGCACCCATCACACACATATAAAAAGCTCACTGCTGTAGGACCCTGCATTCACATTGTAAGTGGAGTGTGCCAGGTGGCACCTCAGTGTGCCACTTCAACCTTATTTCTGGCACTCAGGAAACTCCTACCAGTGTACCAGGGTAGCACTCTGGGGTACTCGTTGCAGCAAATTATACTGAGAGGTTTACCTTTCCTTAGGTTTTTGATCTACCACAGTATCCAGTTTTAAACATGAAATTCGTAACTCTCAGGTAAACTCAATCTATTAGTTGCCATAGTTGCATAATTGGCAGTGTAATTAGTTAGGCAATTTGAGTATAAAAGGTCTTTTTTAGTGTTTTTTAGCCTCCTGACTAACACGAACGAGCAACCTGATAAATGGCAACAGAAGCAGATGAAATATTTATTTTCAGAGGAGTAAAAAAATATGAACTATTCATAGAAGCCAGAAACCACAGTTGAATCCTGTGCATCCTTAAAGTCACACTTAAGCTCCAGCCTTATGGCTGACCCAGACATAAATGTGCACTCATTTTGGAAAGCTCAGTTTCACAGACATACAGATGGAAAGACATTGTCTGCACCTGCATGCCTAGACAGTGAGCAGTGCAAAACAATTTGTTTTCTACATGTCCCCCTTCATATTAGGGGTCTTGTTGACTTTGTATTTATCCAGAGATGACATAATATACTAAAAGAACTGTACTGTCCATTCTTATACTTGAAGGAAGACATTTTGTTAAACTCTTAGTGGCCAAATCATAAACTCTTCTATCTAGTGCAGATAAAGGTTCTTTCCTTCAAGAGTTCACAATGTTTTACAATTAGAATGCTAAGGTGTAAGGTTTATATGTAAGTTTCCCAGCTGAGCAGAAATAAAATTTTATCTGTTGTAGAGATCGTATGTTTGCACTACACTTAAGTATATATTTAGTGCTTTATAAATGCAGTCAAAATCAATTTTTAAATGACAAGGCAGCCAAATGACTGCAACAACCTCATCTGCTGATTGATTTGGATCCCAAGCTGCTTGTATTGCTAGAGAATGAAGTACCATTAGATCTGGGAATATATTTTGTCTAGCAATGTTTTGTTATACCTAATGAAAGACAGCGAATTGGGATATTTTTCTTAACTTCAAAAATGTCACTTTTCCTAACAAAAACACCATAAGAACTCCCAATTAATTTTGCCAAATATAGTCAGCGTATTACAAGGTAGTTCTATCCGTGTATAAGCAATGATGATAGTAACCAGTGGGGAAGGTCATTAGGAAGCCTTCCTGGGAATACTTACCAGCTAGATATCCAACATTTTGGGGTTTGGAGCCAGGATAACAAGGCTGATAGGATAGTAGATCATGGACTATAGATTATTTACTCAGCATGGGATTGCTAGCCTCAGCAAATAGTAGGAAAGGGAAAAGAGTTTGAGTTCCAGTTAAAACATAGTTTGAAAAGTAGGCCAAAAAGATGAATCTAACAAAAAAGCAGAACATGCTGCTGAGTGTATGGCAAAAGCTTTTAAGAGGGTATAGTTACAAGATCTAAAGTCTTTTGAAAAGTAAAAGGTACCAAACATTGTTCCATATATTTATTTCACTACTTGAACAGCTCAGAGGCATCTAATGGACATTCTTCCACAAAGGCAACATTCGTCACAAACTTTACCTTCAAGAGTCAAGACATTTTCTCATTGCAGTTAGAAATGCAAGGTTATGAACTCAATAACAGCCAACAACTAAGAACTCAAGATTCTAAGTTAGGAAATATGGTGATCAAGAAGAGAGAAAACGTTGGTTTTCATGAATCTAGGAAAGAAAATACTTTGTTTCTATGTGTCATCTTTGTGAGCATAAAGGATGCCCAGACTATTCATTTCTAATAAGCATATGATAATTTTGGTAATACTTCGTGACATTCTCTTCTTGAATACCTCATACAATGCTAAATGAGTTTAATGGAATTCAGAAAATAACTTTAGAACATCCAAAATCCAAGACAGATTCTAAATTATTAAGATACTAAATGATCAACTTCTTGTTCCAATTTTACAATTTCAAAGATATTTTCAACCTTTTCTTTGTAATGTGGCTAATTAAATCCAGTGATAGTGATCTTTTTTTAAATAGTAGATCTGTCATTTCATAAAATGCTTTGGATCTTTTATTGATTCTGGGCTGATGTTTATAAAAGACTTTCAGACAGGAAGAAATTGACGGCGTCTGGAGGAAACAGTGAAACTGTCTATACATAGAGCAAAACAGGCCATATTTTAGTAAAACTGCTGTGGCCTACTGATGAAAAGTACTGCATAAAAGGTAGGTATTAGACTTATTACAGAGATCTGTCAAGTGAACAAAGGAAACCCATCAAAAAAGTAGAGATTTATTTCTTTAACTTTTTCATTTATAGCAATCTTAGTGTTACTAATAATTACATTCAGTAATAATTTTTCAGACAGCACTGTTATTTTCAAGTTGTGTCCCCTTAAAAACATCCCATCATGTCTCTAAACTAAACACATGGAAGAGACCTGAAGCAGGTATTTAAAAACCTATCAGCACTGCAGATTCTGTGTTTGTGAACTTTTCAGTCATGATCTCAGTTTGGAATTTTCTTCATAGGGATATGAAACATATAAAGATATTCACTAACTCATTGCAGTATTATTCATTATATTTACATGCTATACTTACCTAGATTCTTCTAATTTCACATTGTTAAAAGTCAAAAATGTTCCTCTGATAAAAGACAATGCTCATTTTATGCACTAAATGGATCAGGGGAAATTTATATATATATATATATATATATGTATATATACAAACACACACAAATATTAAGCAGAAAGAATAAGGCTAAGATCAAAATCAAAGTGAGACTTGGATTCCTGAGACTTTTTGTAGAAATGATCATGCCTGCCCAAACAAAATGAATGGAGATTTTATGCCAGAATATCTTTCAGCAATAATTTAAACACAAGTGACTGAAACAAAAAGGGAAAGCAAACTAAAATGTTAATACAAAAGAAATCAAAGCTATCCTACCGCAGTCAGAAATAAGATGGGCAGAACCAGGCTGCATATTTTAAAGCACAGAACTGTCTATGAACTCCACTGGGGGTATAAAG
This sequence comes from Atrichornis clamosus, assembly GCA_013400975.1. NCBI lineage: Eukaryota > Metazoa > Chordata > Aves > Passeriformes > Menuridae > Atrichornis > Atrichornis clamosus. The sequence goes on along the minus strand of WBMZ01007018.1, from coordinate 17,875 downwards.
TCATGCTATCTTTATGGTCTTATATCATATAACATTGCTTTCATCTGTCATCAGAAAATAAATTAGAAATGTTTTCATTTTTCACCACACTTTCCCATCTCTTTGCATAAAACTGTGATATCCCTTGGAACTAGGGCACACCTCTTCCTAGTTTAAATACTTTCTCCTTCTTGGCAACTGCTCCCTGTTTGGTCTCTGATTTCCTAACACAGCATTCAAACTAGAAATTATGTTGATGTCTGGGTAACTCCACCTCATAGGAGCCACACTGTGATTGTGTCTTCTCATTATATTTGATTACAGTTCTTGATAAACTAATCTAACAAAAAGGATTATAGAAGATGCCAAGAAAACTTCCTTATGCACTACTCTAAACATCTTTAAAAGTGGAAGAAGTGACTCTGGGAGAAAAGCTAAGGCAAGCAAGCATTTAACTTAACTATGCAGTGCAGACCAACCCACACGTAACAATTCATAAATTATTACGAAATTGATTATATAATTTACCAATTATCTATCCAAATCTTCACTTACTCCAGTAGCAGTTAATCCAACAATGAAGTGCTGACCCTTTCATTCATAGCAATAATTGTGCTTGATTTCCCCTTGCTGCCTTGCTGCTGATGTGAAGGTTTAGTTGCCATTCATTTACTTGTTCCCTAGTAAGCAATGTCAGGGATCTCTTCCACAAACTACTGAGTAACAGGTAGGCTGAAGCATGAAATCACTGTGTGCCACGTACTCTTAATTAATGCTATGGATATGGATGCTCTTAATCCACTGAAATAGTGCATTGCTGCAAGGTACAAGAAAACAGCTCCCCACTAATCTCTCTGTATAGACCAAGTGCTTCTACTTACACTGTACTTCTTCATTGCAGAGAGAAATGTGTTTGTTCTTGAGTGTATGCTGAAGTCCCACCTGGCAAAATATAAAAACTATATGTGAAACAGTGTGCAAAACATTGCTTTTACAACTGGATTTAATCACATGGATGTAGGAGAAGGGGTGTTAGGAGCACAGCATGAATATTAGGACAACATTTGACTGGAATGAAAAAGCAACCATCTGGCATTTGAAAAAGGAATAAGGCAACAAGAAACAAGCACAGGAATGGATTAAAACTTCAGATCAAAATTCTAGAAAATATTGACCAAATCTGCCATTTCTAAGTAGAAATTCTAAACAGAAATTCTGAAAAAAAAAAAAAGACAGATATATTTCAATATAAATTAAAGAAGCCATGATGGGAGTTTATGTTTGATATTGAATACCATTTGAAAGCATCTATGAGCAGTCCATACTTATTAAAAGTGAGCAGAGATTCATTTGCAGTAACACAAAAGACAAAAAGTGAAAATTCCTGAGGGTAAGACAGTGCCTCGAAGCTGGATGTCCAGAGAGCATGACTCACAACACAAAGTTTAGCTCTGACATATCTCAAGCCAGGAAATCACTCTAATTTGTGACATTGATTGCAATCAGTGAAGTGGCTACTGTACATAATAGCTGCTCTTCTGTGCAGAACATTTTGTGCTGTACTTGGCTGATGCAAGCCAATTTATAAACTGCTAGGAACTAAACCCCAAAAGAGAGACAGTCTTACTGCCTTTCTCCTCTGAAGTAAGGTTTTTACTTTTCTTCCTTTGTTTGGCCCCATTTGTAAGACCTATCTGAACACTTCACTGTTCTCTTGGACCACAGTGCACCTCAATATTAATTAGTTGGTAGTCATTAAATGTAGTATGGGACTGACGTAAAGAGCAATGAATCAATGGAAGAAAGCCTACTGAACCAAAGTTCTGGGAAATCAAGTAAAAAAGTGGGCAGCACAAGTAAAGAAGGTCTATTTTAGGTTTCTGAGTCTCCAAAATACCCATCAGTGTTACCAGGAATAACTAAAGAAAAGACATGGCTTTTTCTTTATCTTTACTTTTATTCTTATCTCTGATTGTAGCTTTGTCTGTTACACTCAGTGTTTGACAGGCATATAGCTATATATAAAACATAATAGACAAATGTATCTAACATACCAAAATCAGGCTCTTAACATTAATACTAACAAAGTAGAAATTATAATGGAATGACAATCAGCCTTTCTAACAAGGAGAAAATTAAAAATGACAAGATGCTTTCAGAAACGCATACACAGCCTTGCAGTTTCTTTTTAAAAATACAGACTTGTATCTCTCAGATTGAAAAAGTAGTTTCCTTAATGCATAAATTCTAAGGTCAGAAGGGACTATTATCATCAGCTAGTTACCTCAGCCTCCTTTATTGCACAAGCCATAGGATTTCATCAACTCCTACCTCATGACAGAACTCATTGATCTAAGGCATATGCTACATTTAACAACATCAACAAAAAGGTTATTACTGGTGCAGTGTTCTTGAAATAACTTCTTTCAGTTCCACTATTAATAATATCAACAGGTAGACTCTTTTCCAATGTATGCCTCAGAGAATCTGCAGAGGATCCACCTACCACAAGCTGAGTTGCTTATGATGACGTACTTTTTAAGTTCATTTTATGTAGCCCATGACAGACTGGCACAGCAACATCAATTTATTCTGACAGACACCAAGGCTCTGCAGAATTGTAGTGTCTATACCACAAACATTTTTTTATGTGAGAAAGCAAAAAGACCTCTTGAAATCACAAAATGAAGTTACCAAACCTGAGCAAAATGGATGAATGACTACTCTGGGCAGTCTTTAGTTGTCCAGCTTGCTCAGTACCAAATCTGAAAGTTCCAGTTTCTTCAGGCATCAGCTAGAACCAAAACGTCATTGCTTTTGTGTCTCATTTCATCCTAGCTCTCACCACCTCAAACACAGCTGCCGTGCGCATAGTGGCTTGCTCCATCACAGCTGCTATTGCCATGGCTTGGCTGGGTGAATACAGCCTCTCTGCTGCAGGTTACGTTCTGAACTGTGGGGTTTTAACAGCAGAGTGTCTTCAAAGGCTCATTCAGAGTTTAAGTCCTAGGTATCAGGATCTGAAATTATGCATCTCAGAAGTTGAGCCCTGATACGTGAAGCTTTCAGATAGCCGCAGCTCTCTCCAGCTGCTAGCAGGGAATGAGAAATCACAAGATATGAATTCCTCCCAAGTCCTTGGCCTTACTCTAGATTCAGCAATTTCAGGAGAAAAGGCAATGGAGAGATGGTCAGCCCTCACTGTGGAGCACCCCGTCTTCCTCTTCTTGCAGTACACTCCTGATTTTTCACTTTGTCCCTTCTCTCCTCTCTTCTCAGTAACAACGACCAGGAGCTGAAATTATATTGCTTTAACACACATTACAGAATCTATCAAATGTAGTTCCTTCAGTAGTGACCTTCCTTCCTGTGGCCATCCGTTTCCTGAAGCATATTTTAGTCTTTCAGATGGAAGTGAGCAGCCTGCTGAGTTCAGGGAGAACCAGAGCACCAGCCTACACTGCCTGTGGGCAGCAATATGAAAGGTGGCCTGATAGAGCTTTCTCACAGCTAACACTTGTGAGTTCACCAGACAAGTACATCTTGTGAGCTCTATCTTGCCTACAAAACCTGTGGGGCTTTGTGACAAGGTACTAAAATTGAAACTAGTGGCAGAGTGCTTAAATTACCCCCAAGGACTTTAGAACTACAAAGTCTGAAGGGAATAAAAAACAAAAAAACCAAACAAAAACAAACAAAAAAACCCCCACAAACAAACAAAAAAAACCCTTCCATACTTCAAACTAAAACAGTGGAAAGAAAGAAGAGAAAGTCTATGAAATAAAATTATATAACCTACAAAGAAATGAGACTCTTCGTCTTCCATTTGCAACAGCTGAAGAAAGGTGCCACTCATTACAAGAGAGGAAAAAAGTGTTCTTACAAAGTCCTCAAGAATGGGATTACTACAGCTGTTCAGTTCAATGTGAGGTTTGTTTTGAAATATTCTTTTAGTAACACTAGGAAGGACAAGAATTGCCTTCTGAATACATGCATCACAATTACCAACAAGAAAGTGCATCTCTCCTATGGTGAAGTGTAACAGCCACTTCATAAGGTACACTTCCCTCACTGTGAGCACATTGATGACCTGCAAAGTGACTGATTCAGTAAGTGGAAATACAGTACAACTTTTTCAAAGTTCAGAAATATCTTGGTCTTTTAAAAAAAAAAAATTACTAATCTCCCCCTTTCATCCTTTCCTAAGTAAAAAACAACCTACTACTTAAAAACCCCCCACACTTATTTTAAATGTCATCCCTCCATAATTTCCCACTAAAGAAAATTTATGCGGTATTGTATGACATATGTAAGAAAGTTTGCACTTGACAATACAACTAGTTCTATACAGTAGCCCATTAAAGCACACATACCTATGAAAGTTTATCACATAGTAATAATGCTCAACTGGTGTTAATCTCAGTATACTCTTGAAAAACAGGTGATCAATAAGGAATAACAATAATCTCAAACCAGAGGATGGGTAATGGAACATTAACGTACTTGGGGTTTTGTGAACTTTAAAAGACTCTGGCAATAGAAACATTTAACCAGCACTTTGTTATATTCAGAATTATGAGAGCAACACTTAACTTTTATCATACTCAGGCTCTCTAGTTCAACAGGACAGTTTAAGAAGCATGGCAGCCTATTCATGTAAGGGGGAACTGCCAGGGAATCAGTTTTTATGATGTACTACAGTACATTCCTCCCCACAGAAGACATCTTACATATCATTCTTTTTTAGAATACAAAATATATTTATACAAAAATTTAAAATTTACAAGTCATTTAACCTTTGTTTTAAATAGGATTGCTTAAGAGAAGCTACTGCCATCAGTTGTTTCTCAGCTAACAGATGCTTGTTCTAACTATGTTACAGCTCCTCATTAAAAGCTGAGGGGGGATTTACAGTGTGTTTTGTGTACCTAACATTAGAATCGGGCAGGATTTTTCAGAAATACCTTCAGAAATGATTCTAGGTACTTCAATTTTTCAGGTATTCAGGGGAGACATTTTTTTAAAGTCTTATTGGACAGGCACTTCTGACTCCAGTGTTATTAATCACTTGGAGAAAACCTCAGCTAATCGATCATGTGCTATAAATGCAGATGGTGCCCTGCTCTTTGTCTGTTTCAGGCCTGCTGAGGGGAGTTAGGATAACTGTACATTCGGGATTTTTAAAGTGTGTACATGAGTTACTGAAAGTAAAGAAGGTACAATAGGGAAAAGTAATGTCGGGTAGGCATTAAAATCCAATTAAATTAAATCAGTATATTTGATAGTTGATGGGCACTGGTTCTGTTTCCTCTCCTGTAAACTGGGTGTTAGGTTGTCAGACTCTGAAGCATAACTCATTGAATTTGAGCTGCTTTTCCAGAGAAATAATGAACCAGCTGGTTTCATTGTGTCTGTACCTCTGCAGAGTTGCCAGGGAAACACATATTTCCAAGAGGAAAAGAGTCAGTTTCTTCCACAGATGTTCTGCGCTTGCCAGACTTACGAACTAAACATCTCCTACTATTGTTGGGTGAGTTTGTCTCATCTTTCACTGGACTTCTGTCCATTTGCTCTTGAGAATAAGGCACCAGCAGCCCATCCATCCGAACAGAATTACAAGGTCAAGGAGCTCTGCAGTTTGAGGAGACTGGCAGGTTCCCGATGGACAGCAGCATTCTCTGCCCTTTAGAGCACCACAATGAGAAGAGAGGAACATCCCTCAAGTCTCTTATCAACAAGGACTTGTTTTGTCTACCAGCAACATACTGGTTGGGAAAAGGCACAGACGGTGTTCAAGAAATCACAGACTTTGAAACACAGAGAGGAGATCAACTCTCAGCTCCCTTTGCACCAGATTATTTTCCTGTGCTATGTCATACAGTGGATAAAAAAAAAAAGAAATGTGCTAGAAAGCAACCCTGAAGACCAAGGAACAAAAGGAGATTTCTTATCAGTAGACCCCTGGCAATACATGGTCTAAAAAGACTCAGCTATGTTATCACCCATCTTAGTTTACCTGGGATAATCCCCCCTCACTGTGTTCCACATGCCTATCAAGCAATATGAAGTAATGTTAACATGAATCTACAGGAATCAAAATAGTAAAGAAGACAACAGAGCCCTGTACACATGAATAGTGTACTAATAAAGAAAAAAGAAAGGAGATGAGGAAAAGGGAAAATGGTAAATCTTTTCTAAGTAGACTGTTTCTTTTACACTGAATTCTGGGAAATTATTTCCTTTACATACTGATAAAATATTTCTACAAACTCTAAGAAAGCTGAGAGGAGAAATTTTGGAAACACCTCCTACTTCAACAGAAACAAACTGCTACACTGGAGTAAGTCCAGAGGCTTAACATTTTAAGATATGTGCAAAAGAACATCTCAAAAATTGGAACTATGGATGTATATATAAAAACGGAATATTTAGGTAGTGAATTACTTCAAAATTTGACAAAAGACAGAAATACTGTGTGGTTAATTAGCAGTTTAGATGAAACTAAGCAAGGAGCAATTGTACATATTGATAGAGAACCAAACCAGCTTTTACTCCAGTTCAACACCAAGATGAAGAAAACTATATGAACGAAACTAGAATAATTTGATCAAAGATGGTAGTCCTACTTTTCTCCCCCTAATGGATGCAAACTGAGATCTGAAATGAGCAAATCAAGTGAACAATGCTACAAGGGAAAAAAAGTTATATCTCTATGCAAAATCATGGACTGAAATTCAGTTTTACAAAAGAAAGACAAATATTAATAAACAAATAACAAGATAAGGCAATATAAAATCCATGTTAAAACATGTACAACATTTTAACAACATGGGTTGTTAAAAGGAAAAATTCCTACAGGCAATTTAGATTTCAAGTAGCTACCCAATTCATGAGGTTAACAACATTAAGCAGAAGGCAAAATCAGGGAAAATAAACTGGGATAAAACATTAAAATAGTAATACAACTCACACAAAACAGAAAAGAGGAAATTGGGAAGGGAGTAATGCATGCTTATGTTTTGAAAAGCAGAAACATGCATAGGGATGTAGAGCAAAAGTGGAGGAGGAGCTAAACAATAAATAATAAACAATTTATGTTTGAAAGTAGGATGGCAGACATATATAGGTGAACATAAAGAGACTATAACTAATCAGAATAAATCTTGGAGGTACATAGAAAACACAGAGAGAAATGGATGGGATAGAGCCATAGAGCAGGGAGCTACGGGGGGGAGAATGCAAAATATTTAATGCCCAAATGCTCTGTGGCTCGTCCCACAATCAGTGAACTTTTATAGAAAACTAAACTGATGAGCAAGCAAGCACAAAAAGTACTGAGAATAAAAAAAAAATACTAAAGAAGGATTATAGAATTGTTTGCTACAGCAGGATTATAGAATAAAGTTTGCAAACAAGTCTAAAGGAAAAAATCAGAAGACAAGAACGTAACTTAAATTGCACAAGAGGTTAAAACAAACAATAAAAGATTTTTTAGAAATTGAAGAAGGCACCAGTAATGTAATTGTAACAAACTAGAAGTGTTTATCCAATTCAACTTCTCTTTGTCATTAACACATGTTGAAATCAATGAGATCAATGGGTTCAACTGAAGCATTTGAGTCATCCTTATTCTCCTATAATAGATAAAAGATGTTTTAAGCTGTGGGCTAGATGACTGGTGTAAAGCCTGAAAGCAATAGCACATGAAGAAATAAAATGCTTTCTTTTACAATGTGCTTATTTTGTGTATTTGTCAGCACTTGAGAATTATCCACATCACTGGTTTGCTGAGAGCTTGCTTTCCTCATCTCTGCAAAACAAAAGTGTATAACAGTAAAAGCAGTAGCAAAGGTGAAAGTGAGAAGGTAGCAGCGAATGTATATAATACAGAAAGGTGTAAAAATTTATGTTAAGAAAAGTTTGGCATGCTGCCTATACTGGTTACCTTCAAAGCTAAGCTATGCAGAAGAATTGAATTATATGGTGTGACTTCATGTGGTGTAAGAATGCAACATCCCGATAAGTGAACCCTGAAATATTAGCTGTCCTGAATAGTCAAAAGCAAGATACTGAATACCAAGCAAATGGTGCTAAAATCAGAAAATGTTTGAAATTTTTGAGAAAAAACTACCTTGTACTCCATTTCTAGCAGACTGTTTGTGCCTACCTATGTCAATTTTGATAAGACTTGGACATACCACTGGGTCTTTCAAGAAAGAAAAAGACCCCCGTCTTGCTTGAAGAGTTTTGCTTCCTCGTCCATCTCTCAGCCACCTAATCATGACTCATTTTTTTCATAATTATAGCAGAAAATGTTCAGCTTTTGAGTTTACAACAAAAAAAACCATCTCAGCTTTTTAATCCTGTGGCTGTTTACACTAAAAGCTATCCATTCAATAGGTTGCGAGTTTTGTTCATATATACGGATAAGACATAGAAGGATACTTTTAAACAGTGATTTAGCAGTGAAACATTCACGTAGAAAGGTTGAGAGGTATAAAGCTTGAGAAAAGACAACACCCATAAAATTTTGACCAGAGTTACAGTGCAGAGGGGGAAAACTTATAAAGTCATAGCATACAGCTTAATAGAATTTAAAATATTCTATAACCCACAAAGCAGGGAATCAAATATAAAATGGAGAAAATAGATCCAGCACTAGGAAAGTAATAGAGAATAAGATCATATTTGGAATAATGGGCATCATTCTGGTCACCTTATTATGGAAGTGTTGAAACCTCATTGGCTGACATCTGATATGAGGCGGTTTTGGATGTCGCCCTGTTTCTTCCATTATTAATTTTGTGCTTGAGGGCAAATGCCAGCAGTGCTCATTTTAGTTTTTACCTCCTGCTGCAACTTCAACTGTCAGAGAGACAGCAGGAGTCAAAAATGAAAGGAGCCACCTTATAGAAATGCTGTGCCACTATGTCATTTTTAAACTGACAGCTTTTTACAGTCCAATTTCTCAGGGAAAGAAAAAAAGGACTTTCATTTTCACCTCCCACTGCTGCTTTGACAGAGAAAGACATTTACCCAGGTTTGAATGCTGGTGGGAGGCAAAAATGTAAAACTGCGTTAGAGTGTTTGTAAGTGGGCTTTGACTACCCCATAGAAGGATAAGCTGATTTGGGACAAGTTGAACTCTAACCTTTGCTTACCAGGTGGCAAAAGAGAAAAATGTGTCCATCTGCCCTTAGTGCAATAGAGAATATTCTGATAGAGAATATGCTGAAGGATATACATGAATATAGAAGAGCCAGATGCACCTAAGGATTTCAGTTCACCTGAAAACTTTAAAATGGCTGGTTTAATAGTTTTTGGCCTTCAAGCAATTGAGAAGACTCTTCCATGAGAACAACTGTTGAGGAATGTAAAGATGTTTAAAACGGGGAATTTAGGAAAAAGCGCTGTCCTTACATTAATAGTATATAGTAAGGAAAATCCCTTCCAATCAAAGGACTCAGAGAAAGAAGGTATGAAAAAATGAATGCTGAAGAACCACACATAGTAACTTTTCTACAGTTATTAACATAATAGGTACAAATGCAAAATAATAAGGAACAGTAATGTTAAAGTACATCTAGGAGGGATCCCTCTAGCATTCTAATCTATCTAGCTTCTGTGACATATAGTATTTAGAACACTCAGAATCCAGTATAAAATTATAATGTAGTAATAGAATATAAAAGTAGAAACACCAGCCCCTACTTGCTGCTGGGTTCAGCTTTTCATTTTCAAAGTATCTGGTACATACTCTTCTGAGCTCAGATCTAAAATTAATTGCAAGTGACAATGGTATTCAGGGTAAAGAAATTACTCTCCTATCCTTTAAAACTGTCTACTCTTAATCTTGCTTGCCTTGTTTTGGGTCTCTGTACAATGTGCATGACCTTGTCAGGCTTAGAAGGACACATTTGACTAGAACATGCAAAATGCTTGGCTCTCAAGGACAAGAACGCTGAGTATCTCCAAATGCATTGTTTACCGACACTCTCTAGAATAGCAACAAAGCTGTGGTAGCTGGAAAACATGGATATTCCCAAGAAATACAGCGTACACATAGATGGGGTATACACTTACTTATACATATATACACGTATCTGTATTTTAAAATGTAAAAGAATGTGTGTTAAACACACATGTTGTACCAGGGGTTTTCTAATGCAAGTCTGGAAATCTAAGCCTTGTGCACATCATTCATTGCAATGATGTCTCAATTTATAATTAATGCTGTAGGCCTGGCTCCACACATTGTTTCAAGACCATGGGATAGTAAAACACCATTCTGAATGTTATACATTTTATTTTCTGTTCTGAAGCAACACAGAGAACTTATATGACATCTTTTAAATACTTGAGGGCATCTTCTTATGTAGGTAGAGCTTATTCTGTACTTGTGGCTAAAGAGGGTATAATTGTCTCCTTCTTCCCCTTGGCTAGCCAGAGCCCCAGAGAAATAGAGAGACAGATAGGTGGAGTGGAGGCAGAACTAGCATGGGACAAGGCTTTGAGGAAATATGGAGGGAAGAAGTACTCAGGATAAATGGAGCAATTGCCTCAGAGAGAGGAATCTCAGAAACAGAGTTAAAAAGCCCAGGTATGTTTAGAGGTAATTGCATGGAACAATAGAGATCGATTCCTCCTAAGTAAAATCCTCTTAGGAAAGAGAGAGTTTTTACAACTGATAGCAAAAGCAAGGAAGGCTGCAGTGAAATCACATAAAGAAGGAGTTTGGGTTTGGGTTTGTCTTTTCCTCTCACGTGCTTAATCCAAACTTTTCTCAGTTTCTATCTGAATTCAGGGCATCTCATTGTGCCTCACTGCCTTCCCCATTTACATTACAATTGTTTTATTTTTTCAACATCTTTCAGTGGTACATTTATTCCTGAGTCTGTTTTGAACATCAGCTTCAGAAAGGGGTATGAGTATCTGCATACCCCATGATTCAGAGGAGGGCCCAGTGGAACTTCTGTTTTTCAAGAAAATTCCATCAAGCACTAAAAGAATTAGATAATTCTGAAAAACTTCTGGTATGTACCCTTTTTTTTTTTTTTTTTTTTGAGTTTTAAAAACTCTGGCTCTTAACCAGGCTGACAAAGTCAGAGGTCAAGTCAAACTGAAATAGGGGAGGTGATCCTGCCTCTCTACTCAGCCCTGGTGAGGCCACACCTGGAGTGCTGTGTCCAGTTCTGGGCTCCTCAGTACAAGAAAGACATGGAGCTCCTGGAGAAGGTCCTGCTGAGGGCTACAAAGATGATTAGGGGACTCGAGCATCTCCCTTATGAGGAAAGGCTTATGTTCAGCGTTGAGAAGAAATGACTTCTCAAGCGGGGGACCTCATCAGTGTCCATCAGTATCTGAAGAGAGGGTGCCAAGAGGATGGATTCAGGCTCTGCTTGGTGGTGCCAAGCAATAGGACAGGAGGCAATGGACAGAAATTGATGCACAGGAAGTTCCACCTGAACACAAGGAAGAACTTCTCTGTGGTGTAAGTGGCCAAGCACTGGAACAGGTTGTTCAGAGAGGTTGTGGAGTCTCCCTCACTGCCGATGTTCAAGAACCATCTGGACACAATCCTATGCCATGGGATAACCCTGCTTGAGCAGAGAGGTTAGACCAGATGACCCAATGTGGTTCCTTCCAACCTGACCCATTCTGTGACTGACTCTGTGATTCTGTGATATGTGGGATGTATACTGTGAGTAAGGGATGGGGTTGGTAGAGGGGATAAATCCACTCAAAAAAAAGAAAGAACCAGAAGAAAAATCCTGAAACAATATTGGTTTTGACTTTGCAGAGTTACCTACTGATAAGAATTTTAATACAGCACATATGAAGTCCAAATTCCTCTTTTATTTGCAGTGATAGCAAAAGGAAATATTTTGACTGACATGAAGTCAGTTCATGTTCTGATATACAGCTTTTCATTACTACAGTGTTATATAGGTTCAGCATGAATCCCTGAGAGCAAATCCCTTGTATATCCTAGCATATTGTTCTTTTCACTCCTGATGGATGAAATCCTAATTGAAATCTTATGTTTATTTATTTATTTTCTAAACCTTTCTTTCACTCACTCAAACATCAACTTATTTCACTATGATTTCTATCTTTTCATGATTACTTGACCAGCTCTGGATCTCACTTTGTCCACACTAATGCAAATATTCTGATAAGTTTTACAGGGCCAACTATACAAGCAGCAAAGGCTCACTTCAGTGTGTTTGCAGGGTTGGAGTCTTAGTAAATTATTCATGTTCTAATATTAAAGATACTGTTATTTAACTGGCAGATTGGTTGAACTATATAACTTACAGCAAGGAGCTATGTTTTTTCTAGTAAAAATCCCATGATGAAATGGTTGAGCAATGAAAGTCATCAGAATATGGCTAGGACATTGTTAGAGATGAATCAGCAGCTACATATTTCAGCTGACAAAGGAATTGCAATGAGCTAGCAAGAGAAAGGATCAGTTGAATGGCAGGAAAGTGGATACCAGAGTGGTCAGCACAGCATAATAATGAGAACTCTTTCTATCAACACCCTACCCACCAACCAGAAAAAACCCAAAAACAACCAAAGAAACCAACAATAAAAAAAAACCCCAGTAATTATAGTCTCTATTTTTTACCCAATGGGGAAATCAGCTTTTTCCAGTCAATTCACCAAGGCACCCTGGGAACATTAATCATTTAGAATTGTGTTAGGAAAAATCACACCTGGAAAGAAATTCTCATTGCCATTTCTACAATGGAAGAAAGCTCCATGTAAATGATCCCCTCTGCATCATTGCCTCACTTTTGCTATGGATTATGGAGTCACACAGAAAATCCATTCTCTCCTAAAGACTAAACAGAAGAGGGCCTCAAGCCAAGTTGAACCTCATGAGTGATTGTTAATGATATCATTATACATCTGACTCACCCAGAAGGAGTTACGGATTTTTTTTTTTTTAAGCAGTGTTTTAAAGGTTTGCGGTTGCTTCTTTTTCTGATGGAAAGAGAGAGAGAAAATGAGAGCTCATGAGAGAACCTCTTCTCATACTTCAGTCTTCTATAACCAAGGGATTCAAAGATTTGGATAAAGACTCACATCTTTACTCTTTCATAAACAGAAATGAAAATAAAGCTACCTTATTTTCATTTCATGACCACCCTGCTGCTATTATAATTAATACATATTATTATATTGATATTCTAAGGCACAGACATACTAGCTATTTAGAAAATCTAAGCATCTCACAGCAAAAGATTATACTGTTGTACAAATTATTATTTGGAATGTTTGAAAGTATAGTACCAGAAAATGTTGAAACCATAATAAAGAAGGTCTTAAATTAACGCAGGACCTTTTATTTCAGACAATCAAAGCTACAAGTTTCTTCAGTTATATGTACACATGCGTACAAACATATAGAGACATATATAATGTATTTGAATACAGCTTTTAAACAGAGCAAAAAATTCTTTACACAGGAAACACACCACTATCATGAGGATGAAAAAATGTATCAGTATTAAATAACAGTATTTTCAACTTTTCAAATGAAGAAAAAACATTCTTTTAAAGTTGCCTCACCAAACTCTGTTTTGAAAGTCTTGTCCAACTTATAGAGAAGGAAGCCCAGACACAAAATAGTTAATTTCACTTCTCTGGTAGTACAGTTAATTTCTGATTCTGTCAGGATAACGCACAATGAGGAAGTAAAACTGGGCTGCAATTCTGTATCATTTAAAGGAAAATTTCTGCTACACTTTATGGAAAAAATCACACAATTGTCACGCTGATGAGGAGCTTGTTCATCTTTTTATGAAAGCCTAGAATGTTCCCCAAAATGCTAAATGTCTTCTAAAATAAACTTGATCTTAGAATAGAAATCTCCATTACATCAGAAAGAACCTTGGGAGCACCTATCTATATTTAAAAGAATATTAATTACACAGAGCAGACATTTATATACTCTTATTTCAGCAATTCACCTGCTATTAATTAGCATTTTTATACTTCAATAGTAGCATGAAATGTAATATTTAACTTGTGCATTTACTTTCAGTCAGATCTGTAAAGATAAGATATGAAGTACATTGAGGCAAAGTACAGTTGCTATCTCTCACTGCCTAAAATCCACAGAAAAAGAAAGGTAACATTGTCAGTGTTTTCTGACTTTAACTCAGTTGGGAGGCATCAGTGGCAAGTTTCAACTGCTGAGATGCATTTGATGAAAATCTTAAAAGCAATTGAGTAGTCTAAACTGTTGACTTTTATGAATTTGTATTGCGAATTACTCTTTGAAGGCTCTTTACCTGGGAGACTTTGAACTGCCATTGTTGTGCTAAGCTTCCTGTATTTGGAGATAACAAAAAATTAACTTTTCAAAGATTCAGTAGTCTGGAAACTGGGAAGTTATTTAAAAGGTTTAGTTCCAAGAGTACAGCAAAGCTCCTAACCCTTAATTATTGGAGACAATCTTTAATGCTTATCATCCAAATAAGAACAGGTCTATTCATTTTTTTTTTAACAGATAATCTGAGCTCTTTCATTTGTGGATTAGGTGGATATTGTTTTCACAGAATTTTATGGATGATTTGATATTGCCTTTGAAATGTGGTGGGGCACTGCTTTATTTACTTCATTTTCTTTTTATCCCTGTAGAATTTTTTCACACAGTCATTAGGAGCATAAAAGTAGCTTCATGGTGAGTTTACCCCTTTCACTTTTTAAGGCATTCCCTAAAGGTAAGACACATTTTTTATTATTATTTCTAAACATAAAGGACCTGATCCTGCACAGTAATGAGTGCTTTTAGCTTCCTTCGAAACTAACAGGCAGTGAGTTTGTTTGGCATACTGCAAAAGACACCCTGTGGCATGCAAATCTGGGCTTAGCGTGATTTTAAAAGACAGTTTGTGTTTTGAGTCACATTCAAACCATATTTCTGCACAAGAAATCTATTTCTACATAACCAAAAAACTTATCAGACATCCATCTTCTTTCTTTCTTTCTTGTGGCATATGAAGCTATATATTTCATAAACTTAGAAGATACAATGTTTAATCTAGCAGGTTGGCCACTGCAGTGCAAACGTATTCAATCAACCTAGTAAGACAAGAAGATGTGGGGGATAAGCCTCAGCACTATCACAAGCTTCCCTGAACTTGCAGAAATGCCATTGTTTTTAACATCTGAAATACAGATGTTTGAGATTTTGCCTTTGCTTCAGCATCCTGTGGAAAGTTTGAAAAGAATACCTGGCTTTTCTGGAGAGTCTTTGTTATGATTAGGGCTTTTCATATAGTATTTCATAGGAATATTTAACTTTCAGTTTTGCATAATATAGGGCTTGTAGATTGTTAACAGCTATCTGCAAACTCAGACAGGTAGCAGAGAAGCCAAAGTATATCATTCAAAACCAGGATGCAACTTTCAGACATGAAACATCAATATGATATAAAGATTGTGTTTTCTCAGAAACAGAAAAAAGGAAAAATAAAAATGCTGCAAGATCCTTGTTTTAAAAAGATAAAGCACCAAAATGAAGCTCTAACTGTTTTGAGGCAAACTAATAGTTTGAAGCTACACAAAGGACTCTAGAAAAAATGAGAATTCTTTTCTTTATAGACACTGTGAAGTCCACAAATGTGAAGAAAATGTTTTGGTTAGTCAGAGTCTCTCTGCATTACTGAGAAGCCTTAATACTCCCAGCAGCCATAATACAGATCTGTTCTCAGGTCTCTAACAGAGTCAGCAGAGCAAAGCTGAAAATTCAGTCAAATACCAGAAGAACAGCTCCAGTTAACATATAATTTGAGTAAGACAACACTTGTGATCACTACTACTTTTCTAATACAGCTAATCTTCAGAGGAGAACATACACCAAGAAGGACAGAAGTCCACAAAGGTGAGGAAAATGAGTGGAAATCCTTTCCTCTCTAATTGACAGGATTTAATGTCAGATGGTCTTGCCCTTTAAACAACTCTTCAAACACACATATATAGTCTGGGAGGTGAGGAACAGACCAAATGTACCATTAGTGCTGATTTCCAGCTACTGAGTAGGGGAAATAAGATCATCTGAGTTTCCCCTTCCTTTCTCCATCCCCTATCTCTTCCCCAACCTGTAAACCTACTGCCTCATACTTTGCCTTTCAGAAGGGATATGTATGTGCTTACACTGGCTGACAAAAACCATAGGAAATGAAGCCCAACACAAGGCTATTCCAACTACTGTCTCACACTGTAATTCTGTCTTATCTGAAAAGAAGTATGAAAGATGTTCAGCACACAAAGACTTAAAAGAAATTTAAGTGGGTTTTATCGTACCTCTAAAATACAAAGTAAAAATCCAGGTCACAATTCTAACAAGCTGGCTAAGCACCATGATTGTTGGATGTCCTGACACCTTAACTCCCAGACTCCCAGAGTCACCCTGACCAGTGATATTTCTGCATTCACCATATCATTGCACTAAGCAAACAAACTAGTGGGAGAAAATGCTGGAACTGACTAAATTAGACAGTCAAAAGCCCCTTTAAAATCCACAAAACAACTGGACAGAAATATATTCAGGAAACACCACTAGAGTAAAAAAAAGATTTTTTTTTTCTTTTCCTGTACACAGATGCAAAATACTGATTGATAGGGATCAATATCAATTCACTGGATGAAACACTGGATTCACCAAACCCAGGCAGATGAAAATGACAATGATAAGAGTAAAAAGATGCTTCAGAAAACTACTGGAGCACTATTGTTCTTCTCCGTTGAAAACAATTGCCCTTTGTTCATCAGATGTCAATCTAACTCGCTACAGCTTTCATAATAAGGGCTCATGAGTAGGTGTAAATGAAAGAAGAGTCTCTGTTATTTAAATTGAAATGCTCTTGCAATTTCTTGGTATGTAAATTGCAGATTATGTTATACGTTGATAGAGACAGTATAAATAGATCTGAGAGAATCTAAGGGGACCTTTAGAATTGCTCTGAGTAACATGCACCACATCTGAATTTGGCCTTGAATACAGACACAGGGCAAACACAGAAAGGAAGATTTAACTGTTGAAGGTACTTTGAATGTGAAAGTGCAAAAATGAACAGGCAGAGCAAGGAAGATTATACATTCTCCCTTACATTCAGGTCAAACAAGAATATCAGTAAAGAAAGACATTGCACTTCATGTGGAATAGAACATTTCACCAAACCGCTTAAGATCGAACAGGACTATGAGCAGTAAAATGTCTCCAAATGACATCAAGACCTAACACCTTGTGAAATCCAACTCTGCTTAGTACCACCGGAGATGTAAAGCACAAGAATCCATGACACAGAAAACCTTTAAGCCTATAATGATGATAAGGATATTTTTTGTCATAAAACGTTCCACAGAAGTATGAGCTTGTCAGTCTTTAGGGACATAACATATGGCCTAGCATTTTAAGACATCCTCATTTCTTAACAGAGAAACGAAGCACTTTACACTTGGAAGGTGCAACACTTGGAAACTTTAGCAGGTCTGCTAACAGTATGTTGAACTTGTGCAGAAGTTTAATACTCCGGCCTTTCTTCATCTACTGTAGCGGATACATGCTATGTGGGATGATAATACTTTTTATCCTGTCCCAATCATCAAAACTGCAACTCACAGGACGAAACCAGAGGTTGGGCTACATAAAGAGGGTGTCCAAGCTTTGAAAGGAATGTTACATATGCATGTAACAGAATACCTATATTGAAAGATAAGTGTTAGAAAATAACAGAAAAGTAATATACAGTATCCTGGTGTCAGGGAAAATGACAGAATGATAAAGCACTTAGGGGTCAATCCATAAGGTTATTTAGGTGTCAATCTGCCTATACTAATTCACTTAAATAGATTTCCTTTTTCCCTTCCCTTCCCT
>WBMZ01007015.1:0-23219 GCA_013400975.1 Atrichornis clamosus | reverse complement strand
GTGTCCATGTGTGTGTCCATGTGCATGTCCATGCAGGAGCTCTTCCCTCTCATCCCAGGTATATTTGACATACATTCCCTTTTTGCCATGGATTTCCAGACTCAGACCAAGCCGAATCCAGGCCTTCCTTGGATTGCATCCCAGAAGAGCTCCTGTTAAACCGAAGGGGAGTTTTACAGGCCAAAAGTGATTTACAAAAACAGAGCGGGTTTGGTTTCCTCTCCTTTCCAGCAGCCCAGGCTGAGGCACAACATCAGCCTGAAACGTCTGAACGTCAAGAGCTGCTAAGAACGCGAGGCACGCGGTGTCCTTTTCCAACGGGAGGTCACCGCAGGCAGAGAGAGAAGGGAGCCAGGGTGCCCGAAATGCGCCCTGGAGAGCAGGGAGGGCTCCTGGCTGCTCCCCGGCTCTGAGCACTTGTGGGACAATTAATGATCTTCCTTCTCCAGGGGATTTATGCACTGAAAGGAATTGCTGGCAGTCCTCTCACCACACTTATTTGTTAAATTAGGCTGAGCTATAAATATTTACCTTCTTTTTTATTCCATCTGAGGAACTTCCATCTCTCCGATTGTAAATTAGGATGTTTATCCATGAGAGCACAGAACATCCAGGGTGCTCTCAGCTCACCAACTCCAGTCCCTGTCCGGCCCAGGTGAGCTCAGAATCTGGGGCTTTATGGCTCAAATCCCAGTGGAGAATTCAGCAGGTGTGCACTGAGGGGTGGGAGTGCAGCCTTAGGTCCCCAGAGCAAGGCCTGGAGAGGTCTGCAAAGCACCTCGGGACCGGATGGACCAGGCCATAACTCACTGCTGAGCACTGGAGAAACTGCAGCTGCTGCTGCAGGGACGGGAGCTGAGAGGGGAGAGATCTGTGCCCTGCCTTGGCTCAGCATCGTCTGAGTACTGGGACCACTGACTGTGGGGACTGTGGAGATGGAATCACAGAATCATGGAATGCTTCAGGTGGGAAGGGACCACAAAGCTCATCCTATTCCCACCCCTGCCATGGCAGGGACACCTCCCACTGTCCCAGGGTGCTCCAAGCCCTGTCCAGCCTGGCCTTGGGCACTTCCAGGGATCCAGGGGCAGCCACAGCTGCTCTGGGCACCCTGTGCCCACCACCCTTTAGTAAGGAATTTCTTCCTAAAATCTAATTTAACCAAGCTCTTGTCCCAATCACTCCCCAGCTCTCCTGGAGCCCCTTGAGGCTCTGGAAGGGGCTCTGAGCTCTCCCTGGAGCCTTCCCTTCTCCAGGGGAACATTCCCAGCTCTCCCAGCCTGGCTCCAGAGCAGAGGGGCTCCAGCCCTGGGAGCAGCTCCGTGGCTCCTCTGGACTCTCTCCAGCAGCTCCAGCTCCTTCTGCTGTTGGATCCCCCAGGGCTGGGGCAGCTCTGCAGGTGGGGTCTCACCTGAGCGGGGCAGAGGGCAGAGCACAATTCTGGCTTTCAGTTTTGGGAGGTTTGAGAGGGAGCCAGCAGTGGGAGCCCACCCAGGCACAGCCTGGCAGCGTCTCTGCCTCAGCTGCTGCCAAGGTGTGAAACATCCCGAGAGCCTGGAGAGGCTGGAGGAGTTTCCAGGGAGCAGGAGGGAAGAGGGCGATGCCACTTGGTGAGGCAGCACTTGTGGAGTGCCAGAGGTGCCCTTGTGCCTGCAGGGCTTCTGTGCCTCTCCTGGAGCCAGGCTGTGCTCCATGAGCCAGGCTGTGCTCCATGAACCAGGCTGTGCTCCACAAACCAGGCCGTGCTCCACGAACCAGGCTGTGCTCCATGAACCAGGCTGTGCTCCATGAACCCGGCTGTGCTCCATGAGCCAGGCTGTGCTCCATGAACTGGGCTGTGCTCCATGAGCCAGGCTGTGCGTCCCCTTGAGCCAGGCTGTGCTCCATGAACCAGGCTGTGCCTCTCCTTGAGCCAGGCTGTGCCTCCCCTTGAGCCAGGCTGTGCTCCTTGAGCCAGGCTCTGCTCCAGGAACTGCACATTTCCAGTTTGACACTTTCTCTAATCCCAGCCCTGAAGGCACCACTATGGTGCATCCAGGAACGGGCTGTTATTTGGGATTGTTGCAGGGAGGCAGGAGAACAAGAGGAGTGTGTTTTTTTGGGAAAGCTCACTGATGTTGGAACTAATCAGTGTCTTGATGCTCCTTTCCTGCTTTACAAAGTGATTGCTCTGCTTTAGAGCCATTTGTTCTCCTTTGATTTGTCTCCAGCCTTGCTTTGGGGGGGAATTTTATGGAATTTTACTGCCTCATATAACACTTATCGCTGGCAATCAATATTGATTTTAACATAATGTTTTGTTTTAAGACTCCTTTTGTTGTTTTGCATTCATTCTGCATGTTAATAAGGTTTATAAAATCCATGATATTTTCTAGTTTCGTGAAATCTTATTGGGATAATTACCCTGCTCTGTTGACAGATCGTTGTGCCTGAATTATATAAAGAACACCACTGTTATCTGCTTTCCTTTCATCTCTTGAGGAATGCTTTCCTACCTTGACATGCATTGTGTGTGTGACTACAGAATAAACAGTGAGGGATTGTTCCTGTGTCCAGTGTCACTTTATTTACTTCTTTTCCTCATGGAAAAGAAACTCCCAAATGGCACCCAGTGCTTCCAGTAGTGTGACCTTTACTGCAAACAGGAAATCAAACAAAGGAGAAGGAGTAATGGCCGAGCCTTCAAGGGAGGCACCACAGCTTTGTCTGCTCCAGCAGCGCAGAAACCTCTGCCCAGCTCTGCAGTGCCAAGGGAAGAGTGTCCTGGGAAAATCCTTCCTGATGTAGGCTCTTTCATGGAATCATGTCCAGGAGTTCTGATCCCTCTGCCTTATGGACGTGCCTGAGAGACAGAGCACTTTGATCCTCCCTTGCCTTGCTCACGCACCAGTTTGGCTCCCAGTCCAGTGACGTCTCTGATCAGTTTTGGTATCACTTAACCAGCCAAAGGCACTGGGGTGTCCCTGCCCTGCACGGCGTCCCCTTCTCTCCTCTGTGGGACACCAGGATGTTCCCCAGGCTCCTTTTTGGTGCCTTCCAGGAGCTGGGCATGAAGCTCTCCTCACCCTCAGGGCAGATGGAGGGATGTTGAGGCAAGGACCCAAGGTCTGCTGTTTGACACCTGCACGCAAAGGTGCTTCTCAAACCCATGGAAGGGGTGAAAGGCTGGGACACCTGAGCTCTTTTCCAGCCTTAATGGATCTACAGTTCTATGTGCATGGGAGTAGGGATGAGACCATCCCCGAAGTTGGGCACTTATAGGATGAGACGGAAAACCAAGAGGAGGACTGTGTCTGGCAGCCTTCAGGCTGACCCTAATTAACATTACAGAATGAGAGCTCCCTGGGCTGGGAGCTGCAGGAGCACGGAGCTGGCTGCTCACTGTGACAAGATGTATTAGTCAAACTCGGAATTATTTCTTGTTTCTCTCTTTTCTCGGGGTAGATGCCTCCAGACAATCGTCTCCCTATGAATCAGACTTCCAAAGTCATTGCTCGTGGGAATCTCTCCTGCAAATGTAGAGCACAGGAAAGATTTTGATTCCTTCTCATCTTCTTCAGCCCTTGCACCCCCTACAAACTCTCCCTGTGCTGTGTCACAGGGTACAGTGACCCACGGACAGCTGTGATTTCTGAGCTTCCAGACACACGGAGAGGTAGAAATGTAATAGATAAAGCTGTCCCGCTTTTGGATAATCCCCAGCACACAGCACTTCCCTTAATCCCTCGCAGGATGCTTTATTGTGTCTCTGGGCTTCAGCTGGCAGTTCCCAGGCCTCTGCTCCTCAGTCGTCGAGCACAGGTCACTGGTGAGTGGCCGGTCCTGCACAGCGGCCGTGCTGTGAGACCAGCACTGGCACCACAGCCCAGCGCTTTGTGGGTGTGACAGGGGAGAGCTGAGCACTGCTCTGGGACCAGTCTGGGGGCCTGGGCTCCAGTCTGCCTCTGTAAGGCTGGGCAGCACCAGCTGCAGTCGGGAAAAAGCAGATTGGATGCAAGCTAAATCCAGTTGGGAAGTGGTCACCAGTGGTGTCCGCCAAGGCTCAGCACTGGAGCCAGCTCTGTTCCGTATCTGGACAGGGCAGTCGAGGGCACCCTCAGTCAGTTTGGTCAGATGTGGATCTGCTGGAGGGCAGGAAGTTCTGCAGAGGGGTCTGGGCTGGATCCATGGGCTGAGACCAACAGGGCGAGGGACAACCAGGCCAAGCACCGAGTCCTGCAACTGGGTCACAACATTCCCCTGCAGATCCAGGCTGGGGCAGAGGGGCTGCAAAGCTGGAAAGGACCCTGGAGGTGTTGATGACAGTGGCTGGACATGAGCCCAGGGGTGCCCAGGTGGGCAGAAGGCCAGTGGCCCCTGGGCTGTCCCAGCACTGGGGTGGCAGCAGGCCCAGGGCAGGGCCCGTCCCCTGTGCTGGCACTGCTGGGGCATCTCCAGGGCTGGGGGCAGCTCTGGGACCCTCCCAAGGGAGCCCTGGAGGGGCTGGGAATGAGTCCAGGGAAGGGAAGGGAGCTGGGAAGGGGCTGGAGCAGCAGGAGCAGCTGAGGGAGCGGGGAAAGGGGCTCAGCCTGGCGCAGAGTGGGATCAGGGGGGCCCTTCTGGCTCTGCACAAGTCCCTGACAGGAGGGGGCAGCCAGGGGGGGCTGATCTCATTAACATCACAATGAAATGACCAGAAGGTCAAATACCCTATTTAGGGAATCCAGACTTTCAGTTTTCCTACTCACAGCAGTATCACAACACATCTCTCTCACCTCATACCGTGTGAAACTCCTTGGAAAAAAAGGACTCCACATGCTTTTAATTTGTGCTGCAGCTTCTGAGGGGCTGGTTGGGTACTCACAATCCCTAATTCATGACCCCTGGGACTGTAGAGACAGACTGCAGAGCTGGCCTTTTCCATCCCTGTGTCCCAGCACTCTCAGGAGGAGCAGTGCAGAGTTTTCCTTGCTATGCCCAGATGGAAGGAGACACGTCGTGGGATGCAGCACAGCTCTTGGAAGCACTTTTAGCATGGAGTGATTTCTGAACACCTGGATTTTATTCCTGGTGGGTGTACCCAGGACTGGAAGTCACTGGGAGCTGCACAGGAGAGTGGAGCTGTGCCCACCAGATCCCATCTCCCTCTCTCCTACAAAGCCAGGCTGGAAGTTCAGCAGCTCTGGCACAAACAGCCCGACACGTCTGACTGAGTAGGAGCCACAAACCCAGCAAACCTGGAATCCCTCATTACTGTTGGTTTGCTGCCTTTGCTCCAGCTGGGAACTCTGGAGAGGAGGTTTTGGGCTGCATGCAGCAGGTGCCAAAGCCGGGGGTTGCTCCCTTGTTCCCGTGGGCCCCAGGGCAGCGCTCCCAGGCCATCAGCAGGGGAGGCTCTGTGGCTGCTGGGCTGCCCACGGTGAAACAGCCGTGCCCCAGCCCAGCTCCAGAGACCAGATCTGGTTCTTGGATGACAAATCCTGCAGAGCATCTGGGTGTAGTGACAGCAGGAGAGTCCTGGTGGTGTTTTCCAAACCACCATAACTGGATGGTTCAAGTGACAAGAGTTCACTGAGCTCTTCTTCAAGGGGGAAATAAAACAAGCCAGAAGGTGCTGCTGCCCTGGTTCCACAGCCCCAGACCCAGAGGGACCTCGACAGGCTGGAGAAAGGGGCCCACAGAGACCTCAGAAAGTTCAACCAGGGGTCAGAGTCCTGCCCATGGGGAGGAACAGCCCCTGACACTCCCTGGTTTCTGCTGGGGCCACCCAGCTGGGAAACAGCCTGGCAGGAAAGGCCCCGGGGTCCTGGTGGGCACCACGTTGGCCAGCAGGGCAGCCTGGCTGCAAAGAACTCCAGTGCTATCCCGGGTTTCCCTGCCAGCAGGTCAGGGAGGGGATCCTGCCCTCTGCACTGCTCTGGTGGGGCCGCTCCTGCAGCACTGGGACCAGTTCAGCTCCCCAGCACCAGAGAGACGTGGACTGTGGTGCCTTGCAGAACAGACAGGATCTGGAAATTACCCCGGCTGTGAGGAGAGCTGGAATGCAGGCAATGCTTCTCTAGGATGCACATTTATCCCTGGACAATGCAGGCAACTTTTCAGCTACATTGAAGGGGACAGGTGTTGGGAGGGAGTCCACGATAAGTCGTCACTGGAGGGACTGCTCTGTGGAGCTGGAGGGCAGCGGGATTGTGGCAAACGCGGGAACACAGCAGTGCACGAGCAGGACCCAAACCCCACCTCCAACCCAACCACAAGCCCACATCACAGTGGAAGTCTGTCCCTCAGCCAGGAACTGGAACCGTCTCCTCTACCCTTAGGAACAAAACAAACCAAAATTTAAAAACCTTCCCTCTTCTTGGAGCGGAAAATCTGCCAGTTTGTGAGAGCTAACCATGATTTCCATTCCTCTCCTCAGTGGCTGGAAAGTGCTAATATTTTTGGCTCTGTCCCAGCTGACCTGACCTCTCTGACATCCTACATCCCACGAAAACCCTCCTGCAGATCTACACTGCTGATTGTGTCATAAAAAAGCATGGAAGGGGAAGGAGGAGAGGGACAGGGGAGGGAAGAGAAAGGAATGATTAAACAAAGCAATAGCCAGGCACCCACATAAAAATCTATCTGGGTGATGAAGCTGCAATAAATGTGGCACATCAGAGCTTCCGTATAAATGGTTTGGGTAAAATATATTTTTATATATGTGAAAGAGTAGTTTAAAAATTACTCTGAGCCCACATTCCTCCCACAACAAAAGAAGAAAAAATTGTCCGAAGTGTAGCAGGCTATTGATTTTTTATAAGTCAGGGACAAATTTATTGGAGAGAAAAGTTCATTATTTAGTAATCCCACAGCTCAATCTGCTCTGCTGGCCATTAACCCTCAACAGTTCCCATGATAAACTCCCCGTGAACTCTCTCCATGTGCTGCCTCAATGAGCTGCAGATGAATTTTGCTGGGGGCTGGTTCAGCCTCGCTGGGATGTTCATTGTGCTTTTTGCTGACACAGACCTCAGCTCCCACAGCCGTGTCCGTGCCCACCTTGGCTCCCACACAAAGCCCCTCCAAGCCCTCACCACTCATTTATCCCCCTCGGTGGGTCCCATCTGTGCTGAGGAGAAATAAAGGCTGAGCAACCACCTGCAGATGCATTAAATGCACCAACTCCCTCAACTTTCCCACAATTCTTAATTGAGTTGGTGCCACCAATTCCTAAAGTAGAAATACGTGGGGAAAGGAGCTTTTTCACAACTACCTTGGCACCACTGGTGCCCGGTGGCCTCGGAGTGCACTTGCCCAGGTAGGTAAAACACGGTGCACGCAGCTCTGCACCGGCTCCAGTTACTCTGAGCTTACACAGCAGCGTGAAGCTCTGGAGTAGGGGGATGTTGCAGCTCAGTGCAAGAGCCCCAATATTTTTCTGACCCCGTTCTATGTTTCAAATAACACGGGAAATGCTCTGCCACAAGAGTCGGGGCAGAATAACGTTAAACACTACTTCTCTTATCCAGTGACATTTTATACCCACCTGGCACAGATGGAAAGCTCTGCTGTGGGTAAAGGTTTGCTGGGAATAAGGCAAGGGAGGCAGAATTATAAAAAATTGTGCTGTGAAATCATGAGGGGAGGCAAAATCTATTTTCCTTGGATGTGAAATCTACCTTGGTAAGTCATTGAGAGAGCTGATGAATTGCTCATCGGAGGCAGCTTGAAATACAGAGTGTGAAGGAAAGAAATAATTGAAACCAGTCCCCGTCAACATTCAGGGGAAGGGAAATGATGCGTTCAGGAAAGGTCCTAATCATGTGGTGACCGTGGGCAGGTCACAAACCACAGGGCAGCTCATGGAAAAGGAGCTGTTGCTCCACTTACAGCTTCATCCAACTCTGTAAATCAGGGCTCGTTCAGCATTCCCCCTTCCCAGAGACTCCAGGCTCCGATCCTACTCGCAGGATTGATGGAGAACCCCTCGAGTTGCTTTGGCCCAGGAGTGGGAATGCAGCACCAGTGAGGAGAACAGACACAGGTGGGCAGGTAAATGATCATTAATTGATTGAGTTATAACTAATGACTGAGGTGCTTGTTGTGTCAGGAGCAGAGCTGGTACCGGCCACCCACTGTGCCTGGTGGGCTGGCGGGTGGTAATTTATTAATTAGTGTTGATGGATTTGGGGGGATGCAAAAGGAGCAACACTCAGCCCTCCCTGAGATGCAGGACAGCTGCCAAACGCACACAAACCACCTGAATCCAAGTGGGGTAAGGGAAGTTTATTACGTGGTGTTACTGACTTGTACTTTGCCAGGCACCACCAGGCCATCCAGAGGTCCTCTGGAGGATGTTCTTCCCCATTCCCCCACCTCCCTGCACCCAGAGGATAAACCACAGGGAAGAAGTTACGGCTTGAGTTGATCACACTATTTCCAGGAATAAAAAATTACGGTGAGAAGGGGCATCTTATGCTTCAGAGGGCCAACCATAACCAGGAAGCAGTGAGCAATTTATTTTGTAAAGAATAAGGAATCCCAGGATGGTTTCGGTTGGGAGGGACCTTAAAGCCCATCCAGGGCCACCCCTGCCATGGGCAGGGACACCTCCCACTATCCCAGGGTGCTCCAAGCCCCGTCCAGCCCGGCCTTGAATGTGTCTTAAAAATGCATCATCTCCACCATCTCTGGAGACCCAGGCAGTTTGAGAGTCACATTTCTGAGGTGGTTCAGATGTTTCCTCCCTGCACTAGAGAAACAGGGGCTTGAGGCAGGAAAGGCGAGAAATTCCCATTAATGGGGAATTTTCCAGTCTGGGGACATGCACATCACAACACACAGAAGACCTGTAGGTCTGGGCAGCTGAGTAGATCAAGAGGGTTTAAAAGCCTCTCCTCTCCCTCTCACCTTGCCTGTGTCATGACTGGCATGGAGGGAAGGGAACCAGGGAGGACCAGAGGGAAATGCTGCCACCAAATAAAATGCCACCACGGATGGCCTCTGTCCTTTAATAAAGCATCTTGTCAGGTGTGCAAACAAATCACTCTTCCCCAGGGCAATGAACTCACTTCCTAAACAGCTGCCCAGGTTTAAAAAACAGCAGGGCTGGGTGTTTGGAGTTATTTATTTATGTGGTGGTGAATTCTGAGCCGTGTACTCGTACAGCAAAAGCCTGGGGGGAAACAGAGCTTGAGCAGGTATTGCAGCTGCTCCCTGTGCCAAGGCAGTGCTTCACACAGCCAGCAGGCACAGGGAAGTCAGCTGGCAGACGTCACAGCCCCGCCTGGCCCCTGCCTGGCTGCACAGGGAGGGGCAGGAGTGTCCCAGGGAGCACACGGGGACAGGGACCTTCCTGCCCTGGGGCTCCTTCCAGCTGGGATGGGATGGGATGGGATGGGATGGGATGGGATGGGATGGGATGGGATGGGATGGGGGACCTGACACCTGTGTGGGACTTGGTAAACAGCAAAGAGCTGCAGCTGCTATTTTGAGTAAATCCAAGCAGGTAAACCGTGAGGAATTCAGTCTGGCTGGGAAAGTGAGGAGCGCTGGGGCTGGATTTCCCCAACAGCAGCGTTTTTTCCTTGGCAGGGCTCTTGCTTATGCCTCAGCCTCACCACAGACATCTGGTCTTTCCCTCTGTGCTCACAGCACCAGCGCAACTCCCTGTCCAGGGGCTGGGATGCAGCCCCGGCTGCGGAGGTTCCACAGCATCCCTGGGTCCCAAGGACAGCCTGTGACATCAGCGAGGCTGGCACTGGGGCCGGAGCAGGCCCCGCTCCGTGTGCCCTGGCGTGACAAGCCAACAGAGCTTCGCCAATCTGCAGAGACATCCCCGACTGCCAGGCCTGTGCAGAGCCTTATCCAGAGCCTTATCCAGAGCCTTATCCAGGTCAGTGGCTTGTTAGGCCTGACAGGGCCAGCACAGCCTCCCCCCTGCCCGCAGCGCTGCCCGCCTGTGCAGCTGTCTCCCAGGAGCAAAGCACAACGTTTGAAATCCCCCTTTGCTTCCAGGGTCAGGGAGGTCAAGGAAAGTTCTGAGAAGTGCCCAGGAATGAGGAAAGGGTACCCAGAGCTGGGTTTGGGAGGACTCTGGCTGATGAGCCTTTGAAAGGAGAAATCTGTTTACTCTGAGGACTTCTGGAAACAAAAAGAGTACACAAAATGTTTATGGGAAGACTCTGGTTGATGAGTTTTTCAAATAAGGAATCTGTTTGTTTTTTGGTCCTTTGGACAGACTTTTGGACTTCTTTCACTTTTGGACTTGGGACTGTGCCATCCAACGGTTGGGAGTGGATCCCAGGCATGATTTAGTGAGGAATAAGTCACATCATAACTTTACCTAAAGGAGATACTGGGTCATCAACCAAAATAATTTAACACTATCTCAACATCTGTACAGCAAGATGTGTCTCTTTTGCTTAAGCCAGGCCAAGGGCAGATGTGAGGCCAGGGGACTTTTGCAGGTGTTCAGCCCCAAATCCTGTGTGATTTTCAGCTCGCTTGGTGGATCACATCTCCCCTCTCCAGGACACAACGTGGTGCTTGTGGAAGCCTTTGCAGCCCTCCAACTGGTTTGAGTTTTTAAAGAATAAGCAAATGAGCACAGCTGTGCCTCACAGGAGCTGACTGGCAGCCTTTAAATCTCCTTCCACAGCAGCCAGGGAGCTGAGCTTAAATGGCACAAAAGCCAAGATTTGTGGCCCTTGCAAAACCTGTGATTTATGGCCCAGAGACACAGAAAAAGACTCTTTTCCATCCCACCCCTTATTAAGCTCCTGCATTGACTGCTAGTTAAATTTTGCCTGGGAATTGCTCAGGATAAACATTTAAATCTCCACCAGCATACTGAATAACCTCTTTCCAAGAAGCATAAATAAACCAGATCCAGGTCTTGAGCCATCTGCGTGCAGTCACAAAGTGTTTATGTTTTGAGCCCATGTCCGGTGAACTTCAAGATGTCATTTCTTTGGAGAGATGCTTCAGACACAAAAGGGCCTCCCCAACCCACCAGCGCTGGTTCGAAGTGGAGGTGACAGTGATGGCTTGGGATTGATGGTCCTGCAGGGCAAGAAAAGCTGTGGCTGGAAGGAAGGAGTTTATAGTTACTTGTCTCTATTGATAGAGAGACAAAGGGCCAGAGAACCTTGACCCCAGGGCTGATGGGTTTTGGAGAGATGGAATTCATTGTTCTATATTCTATCTCTACTGTCTCTCTCTCTCTTCTCCTACTCCTCTTTTCATGGAACTTTGTGGGTAACTTAACATCTTATGGTTTAAAGGTTTCTCGGTTGAATGGGCTAAATTTGTGCTAAATAATGCTATGATAAGTGGTTTTGTGTTGAATTTGCTGTTGTATTTAATCCTTTTGCCAAAGATCCTTAACTTTCTATATTTTTGCCAGTAAACTTTTGTGTGATTTTCACCTCTTGAGGATATCTGGTAGGGATTTCTCCTTGTGCTAAAAGAGAGTAAAGGAACCTTGAGTCTCACCCCTGGATTTGGGTGTTTGGGGTGTAACATACAGTCCCTTCTATTTCAAACAATTCCATGGTGATTCTCCAAGGTTGTTTGGTAGTGCTGCAAAACAAAGAGTTAAACAACATAAAGGAACAACTTGACAGAAAAAATATGTAGTATTGATATGGGAAGTGCATAGATGTACATTGTGTGGCCCGCTGTTTGCATCCACAACCTTTGAACAGATTTCAGCTCATAAAGTGTCTCAAAAATCCCTTGAAGTGTCTTCAAATCCTGTGCCATGGCTGTCAGGCAAATGAAGAGACTTTTCCTCCTCCTGCTCCCAGCAAGGCTGTGCTGGGCAGTAACCAATCCATGGAATTGGCTGCTCCAGTGTGGGGCCTGTCCCAGCACCGCTCACCCCGGCACGTTGGCCGGTTACGGTGGGGACTGAAAAGTCTCAGGCAGTGCTGGAATGGGCTGCTTGGACAAGGCTTGGGAATAATTCACAGATGTGCTTGTAGGTTTTCCAGGGAAAAGTGAACAGTCTAGAAAGTTCTGTGACAAAATCTCAGCGATTTCTGGTCACCATTTGCTGCTGTCAGCAGGCTGCCTGTGGGGCTGGGTGGCACAGAAACAGAAAGGACAACAATCGCTGAGCTCTCTCCACACTTTTTCCAAGTTTGTGATTTTCCCTGGTTTATTTTAAGTTTGTTTTGCCACATCAATCCTAGGTTATGGAAAAAAAATACTGAAAAATAAATATTTCCACCTTTCCATGACTTTTTTTGTCTGAGAGCAGGACTGCAGTGCTGGAGTTGGTGTGGACTGGGGTTGACCACTTCGATGGAGGGTGCAGAGGGAAAACTTCATCCTCCCAGTCCCACTGCGAGTGCTCCAAAGTGTAAACAGGGGACAGTGGCCTCTGCCAAGCCCCACCACCATCACAGAGGCCTCTTGCTCTTGTCTTGTTGTCCAAAGATGATTTTCCATAGATTTGCTGCATTTGATAACTCTGCGCTACTGAGCCTCGTGAGCACATTGGCTTGGGAGGGATTTACAGGACCACACTGGGGCATCCCTAAGGAAATCCTTCAGAAAATTGTTCCAGGTCTCTGGGGCACTCCCAAACGAGGGTTTCCCTGTCAGGACCTTGAAGGTGCAGGGAGGTTGTTGAGGAAGGGAGGAATTTGCATTTTCTGTCATGGCTGATTATAGATGGAGTGGGCTGAACAGGCATTGACTGAAGATCGTGGAATTATGAATGGGTTGGGTTGGAAGGGACCTCAAAGCCCATCCAGTGCCACCCCTGCCATGGCAGGGACACCTCCCACTGTCCCAGGCTGCTCCAAGCCCCGTCCAGCCTGGCTTGGGACACTTCCAGGGATCCAGGGGCAGCCACAGCTGCTCTGGGCACCCTGTGCCAGGGCCTGCCCACCCTCACCGGGAGGAATTCCTTCCCAATATCCCGTCTAAACCTCCTCTCTTTCCATTTGAAGCAATTCCTCCTGGTCCTGTCACTACACAGGCGAGAGAGGTTGGCCTGGAAAGGCATGAAGATGAGGAGGGGTTTCACAGCCTCATGGAAAATGAGGTAAAATAATCCATACCTACCTCATTTTAGGGAAAATGCTCTGCTCTCCAGCTCCCAGAGATGGATTTCCCACCCTTTCTCCAAGAATCTTGCTCTACCCTCAACTTTGTCTGCTCTAAAGCCCCCAGCTGAATTTTCTACATACTTTACCAAGAATATTTCATGTGTCTGCAGCCCCTGGCTCCCACTCAGTGGCGCTGATGTGAGCAGCTTTCCTGGTGCTGGGACGTTCCAGGCTTTGCTCCTCCCGCTGGATGGGATGAAGAAGCAAAGGGGAGATGCACACTGGGGAGAGAAGGAAAGCTGTGGAATATCTCCAAAGCTCCATCTAATTTTACAAATGTTTGGGTTTGAGCTCTGGGCACCCTTTCAGGATGGCTCTGCTCCTGTTTGGATGGGGTGGCCCCTCTGTGTTTGTGAGGATCACTCCACTAATGAAGGCTTAAAGGGAAAAGCCGCAGGAACAAACGCTGGGAAAGCCTTTTATGCATCTAATGACACTTAATTTCCATAGTAAATGCCTAATGTTTAACGAGTGTTTTATTCCTTCCCCATTTACATATTTATAGTTAACTTTGGTGTCTGCTCCTGGGTAATTAACCGTCTGCTTGAAGGGAGCCTGTGAACTCTCCCACCACGTGCTCATTCCAGTGGTGGGGAAGAAACCCAAACAAACCTTGGGCACTTCTTGCAGAGAAACATTTGATTACAGGTTGTTGAAAGAAAATCAGGAAAAAAAAAAAGGGGGGGTTGCATAATGAATAAAACACAGGGGAGGAAAAAATGGGACAAAATGACATCGAGACTCAACCTGAAGGGAATTTCCCAGTTAGGAGAGGATTTCCCAGTCACT
Organism: Atrichornis clamosus; assembly: GCA_013400975.1. Taxonomy (NCBI): domain Eukaryota; kingdom Metazoa; phylum Chordata; class Aves; order Passeriformes; family Menuridae; genus Atrichornis; species Atrichornis clamosus. The sequence continues at coordinate 9,348 of WBMZ01007015.1, read as the reverse complement.
CTGAGGGGAAGGGCCCCAAAGTGGCCAAGCCACTGCAAGACACCAGAGTGTGGGATGTGCTCATGCATGGAGTTGTGTTCATGCAGCTTTGTCCAGAAACAGAAAGGGGAGAAGCCCTGTAATTCAAGATGAATCTTTGCTCATCAAAAGGCAGTGAAAGCTGAGAGAGGATGAAGGCATAAAGGAATCTCCTCCAGTCAGATTGGGGGGTGTCACTGCCCACAGAGCCTTGCAAAAAATCACAAAATTTAACCTTTTCGTTTTGCTGTGACTAAATAAGAATGAAAATTAAGAGTTAAAACCAAGTGTAGAGAAAGTGTTTTGGAGAGAGGTTTGCTGAAACACAACCTGACCATTCCTGCTGATCAACAACATCCAAAAAAGGCCGAGTCTGTGGCTGGAATGGAACTGAGTTTCCAGGCAGACATTAACAAAGTCTTTTGTTGTGCCGGCCCATGACCTCGGTACCAAACACAATAATTGGCTGTTTAACCTTTATCTCGATCACATAAACTGCTCATGCTTTTTTTCCCGAGCTTTGCCCGTGGCTGAAGTCTGTGGGAAATGGCAAATGCAATTTGTGTGTGTGTGTGTAATGTCTGGATGTGCATCCAGGCCAGGGATCAGTCACCCAGCATCAGATCAGCGAGTCCGGTTCCTCTTAGCTGCTGCTGATGAGCACTGCTGCCCACAGAGGCAGCTGATGGCGGCTGAGCCCTTTGGGGGTTCCTGTGCTGGTGCCCTGCCTGGGGCTGCTTTGGGTGGGAAGGGTCCCCTCCGGATTCATGGAATGGGCCAGAGGGCTCTGAGAGCTTGGATACAACTGGCCTTGGAGACATTCTCTTCACGGGAGCAAGGGCACCCTGCTAAGGGTCAGGAGAGCCCCGAAGGTGGATTTTGGCCTCTCTGGAATTGCCCTTGACGCCCCTGTCCATCCTTCGGCAGGGTGTGACCCTGGCAGGCACAGACACTGCCTAGCGCAGCACCTCCATGGCTCCAGGGCTTGGAATGATCGAGTTCTTCCCAACATTCCTGGCAGTCTTCAACATGAGAGTTTGTGTCCACCGGATCTGCCATGGAGCTGAATTACATCAGCTGGAGCTTTTTTATTCATTCCAATATTCATAGAGTCATGGAATGTTTTGGGTTGGAAGGGACCTTCAGGACCATCTCATTCCATAGCCCAGAGCAGCTGTGGCTGCCCCTGGATCCCTGGAAGTGTCCAGGGCCAGGCTGGACGGGGCTTGGAGCACCCTGGGATAGCAGGAGGGGTCCCTGCCATGGCAGGGGTGGCACTGGATGGGCTTTAAGGCCCCTCCCAAGCCATTCCATGGCTCTGTGACTGGAGCACAGCTCAGGGAAGGACGAGGAGCCTTTGCCTCAGTGCAGCAGAGAAGCTCCTGCGGTGACAGCCCAGCACTCCCAGTTCTCACACTTCTCACTTTGCTGCGTTCTGGGGCCTTTACCAAAGGCATTAAGTTGGAAACTTCACAAAAAGGAGAAGTTGGGAAAAGTACAAATGAATTTCACCTCGGTTTTAATGACTGTAATTTACTCTTGTAACAGTAATTTCAGTAATTAATGGCTGCATTCTTCTATTGTTGCAGTATTTGGGGATGACACAAAATGAGCAAGTGTTTTTGTGTCAGTGACAAAAGGAGAAGATTAGCTGGTGAATGCTGATAGGAAGCGTTTGGTGGGAGGAATAAGCAAGGAAGGACTGATAACAAGGTTGGTGGTATTGTTTCTTTGCTGTATTATCTCTGTTTTACTGGAAGGGAACTGCAGCAAGAACAATGATCTGATGGGATGCTGGAAATCCCTTTCTCCTGCAAGGAGCTGGGTGGTTTCAGGACTGGATGGACTCCCTGGGACAGCTACAGCCATCATGGAATACCCAAAAAGTGCTGTCTCAGCTGGGACCACGCCATGGGGCTGATTTGAAAGGTCGTGGTTCAAACCTTGGCTCTTCCCAGATTTCACAACAGATCAATTAAACTGCTCCCCTGGGCACCATCCCACCAGGGAAGAGAACAGTCTCCTCTTTCCTGATTCCATGGAAGGTCCCCAGAAGGGTTCGTGGTCTCCCTGTGGTTTGAACCAAAACTCAGCCAATGGGAATCCCACCACAGGTGTCTTTTTGTGGTTTATGGGGTTGGTTTTTTTAATTTCAAACGGACTCTCCGACATATTTTGATAGTAGGAATAACAGTTAATATCAATAATCACACGTGTCAGCTGCTTGGATTCCTGCCCAGGGGTGCAGGGATGAGGTGCCCCGTGGCAGGAGGCACTGCCCCAGTGACATGACCTGAAATCGGGTGTGTGGTGAGGCCAGGGCTGAGCAGGGACGTGTCCCCTCTGCACGTGGCCTGGAGAGCTCTGCTCACACAGAACCAAATCCCTCAGCCCTGAGGGCTCTGCGCTTCCAGAACCTTCCTGAGCCACTGGACTTTGCTGGGGAGGGTTACCTGGGAGAGCAGCAGGGCAGGAGTCACCCTCTGCGTCCAGCTGGTGTTTCCAACCCACGTGAACTGGTCTCCAAAGACCACCTCATGACTTTGGCTCTGAGGGCAGGGATGGAATGAAATCCAGAGTTCACCTGCAGCCTTCACAGAACGATAAACATCATTTCATACATGCCTGGTCCCTGAGTGGGGCCATCCACTCACAACATCCCTTTGGAAGCACAGTGAGATTTCTCTGGCATTCAGTGTGTTCACCACTGCATTTCAGCTGGGGGAGGTTGGGTTCCACCTCCTGGCAGTGGGGCTTTTTTCCCTTTTTTCCCTGCCAACTGTTTTCTATTTGTTCATTGCCCTCCCCTCGTGCTTTGCCAGTGAGGGAGGATGTTCATGGCTGTGTCACTTCTGTCCCCTCGTTGGGACCAGGGACTTCACTCAGTGCTTTTTGTACCTGTCCTTGGTGCTGCTTAAGCCCAGCTGCAGTCTCACACTGCCAAGAGGAGCTGCCAGGTTACAGGAGCCTGTAACACAGATGTGCCATGGGGTTGGCTCCTTCTCCCTTTTTTTTCTGGCTCGTTTTTTTTTCTTGGCTGCAGAAATGGCAAAGAGAAGCAGCTGAGTACTGTTTTAGCAACAGAGCTTTTTCCAGGGCTCAGAGATTAGACTCAGTCCTTAGAAATTAACCCTGGGGAGTTCCCTACCTTAAAAACAGGTCTTTTGCTTTGGTTTTAAAAGTCTGAATCTCTAAAACCCCTGATGTTTCCCAGCTGAGGAGGCTGATCTGTACTTTGCCTTCTGCAAAGCTTTTTGCTGCACGTGGCCATCCCCACACCGCGGCGGCTGGGATGGGAATGTCCCAGGAAAGCCAACCTTGGAGTGCCAGCTGAGGGGGTGCTGGGGCTGCCACAGCTGAGCTGCCGCCAGGGCAGGAAGGCCCTGGCACACGCTCCCTCCTCCGACCCGGTGTCCTGCACTGAGCAGGGGGATTTATGGAGCAGACCCCTGGCTGTAGAGGAACGGATGCTTTCGCTCCAGCCTTCCGTGGCTCTGGATTTGGCTGGTGCACAGGGAGCATGTGGTGCTTTTGTGGCGCGGGAGGGCCACGGGAGCTGCACGACATCCCAGCCGGGTGTGTTCCCTGCTGAGAGCTCTTCCCGAGGCTGCACACGCTCCATTTCCAGCTGGGAAGCTCACCCTGGCTCCCAGCACGGATCTGCCAGGGCTGCCTTTTCCACACTCACAGCTGGCCACTGTCACGGTGGGAGGGTCCTCGAGTCTCTTTTCGTTCAGTTCCACCTGGTTTGCTCGAGTCACAGCCCTGCTCTCCCTTTTCCAGGGCAGGCACTGGCTGTTCTCTCCCCAGGCTGCGGAGCAGCCGCAGGCAGGGCTCCAGCCCCGGGGGCTGCCAGCTCCCGCCGTGCCAGCAGCGGGGCTGAGCTCCTGCCTGTGCTGGGCGCTCACTTGCTCTGCCTCCCCACCACCCTTGGTCCCAGCTCTTGGTCTGAGATGGGCCAGATGAGAACCCGTCAGTAATTGTGGCATCTTGTGCTGGGGATGGAATTCCATGAGCCAGGAACGGGACTCTGGCTTGCACTGGGGGTGAATTTGAAGTGAGGGGAGGACACTGCACACTTGAACCGCAGAGCTGATTTATCTCAGGTCTTTTCTGCACTACACAAACTTCTTTCTGCTTTCCAGAGGTTCTTCTTCCCCTTGGACTGGTGAGGTGGGAGGTGCAAGCCAGAGAGTGGAGATGGTAGTGACGTTATTTATGTGCTGCTTCCATCTGGCTTTCCTCTTAGGATCAGAGAGGAAATCATGGAAAGGTTTGGGTGGGAAGGGACCTTAAAGCCCATCCAGTGCCACCCCTGCCACGGGCAGGGACACCTCCCACTATCCCAGGCTGCTCCAAGCCCCGTCCAGCCTGGCCTCGGGCACTTCCAGGGATCCAGGGGCAGCCACAGCCGCTCTGGGCACCCTGTGCCAGGGCCTGCCCTCCGTCCCAGCCAGGAATTCCTTCCCAGTTCCTACAGAATGCTTTGGGTTCAAAGGGACCACTAAAGCTCATTTAGTCCAACCCGTGCAGCGAGCAGGGACATCTTCAGCAATTCATGTGGCTCTCCGGTTGTGTTTGCTCCCTCCCTCAGGGCTGCCTCTGGACCACCCCCCTTGGTGGTGTCTCACCCCACAGAGACAAGGTCAGAGGCATTTCATGAGATCTGATGGATTTTGGGGAGTGAACCTCGTCCCGTGGTTTAAAGCAGCCAGGTCTGGGGCAGGGCACGTGTTTGGCAGCACCAGGAAAGGAAAGGTGCCCCTCGCCTTTCCATTCACAGCAGTGCTGGATTTTTCCTTTGCTTTCCTGACCCAGTTGCTCCATCCTGCTCTGCCTCATCCTACAGAAACATTTTGGAAGGGGCCTCCTGCTGCACTGGCAAGCCAAGATCTGGCTCAGAGCACCCCTCGGAGGGGCAGGGGCAGGAGCTCTGCAGAGGAGAGGGAAGGCAGGAATTCCCTCCTCCGGGTCCCCGCGGGGACCGCACGGCGCCAGCGGCACGGGGAAGCCGCACACAGGGGGTGCTGCTGCTGCGGGCTCGGGCAGAGGGGCACAGGACGTCTGAGGGCAGGGAAGGGCTGCCTTACACACCCTCTTCTTGCCTTTTCCGGTCCAGACTTCCGAGAAAGAGGCGTAAAATCATCTTGCAGAGCTGGTTTAAAGCACGGAGCCCTGAGGGTCCAGCCAAAGAACCTGGGGCGCAGCCCTGGGGCGGGGAGGGGCGGGCAGGGCTGGGAGCCTGGAGAAGGGGGGAAAAGAAACCCCAACCCATTTCTATTCCAAATATCACTGTAACTGCAGTTCTGCCTGGCAGACACGGGAGAAAAGGGTGGGGGTTAGCTCAGGCTTTTAAAAACAGTTCTCCCACAAAAAAAATATGGAAAAAACCCCAGAATAATGCACTTGATTGGGAGTTGGACCAAACCTGTACTAAAGCTTTTGTTTCCTTGTTTCAGCTTTTTCTAAAAATAAAGGCTAATAGAGGTCAAATTTGAAATATGGCTTCAAACCTCCAAAAAGGGAGGATTTTGTGCTGAAATTAGAAATCAAAATCCATTTTACATCCTCCAAAAAATAATTCCCATCTTTGCTGTATGCTTTTTAACCAAAATGTTTTGCTAAGCCCAGCCAGAATGAACAAGTATTTCTGGTCAGCCTGAATAGATTTTATTTCTTTTTATCCAGGGAGATAAAATATTCTACCAAATGCATTCATTTATTTATTATGCATTTTGGCTGTAAATACAAATGCTGCTTTATGCCCACAAAAAAGCACAAGCTATCATTTAAAAAAAAATGTTTATATTAACACTGGAAGTTGGGCGTAGTGCCTAGCAGAGAAAATAATGTCAATTACCCACACAAATAGCTTTCCAAATCTCCCAGTGCCTGCTTTCTGCATGAGCAGTTCGATTCATGGAAATTAGAGATGGGAAAAGATCTTATTAGTGCATCTCATCTCCCTCTCTGCTAGCAAGGGTTGGTCCCCCACTGAGTTTTCCAGTTAGGTGTGCCCAGCCTGGATTTGAAATGATGGGGGTCTCTAGGGTAGCCTGGCTTTTTTTTCATATAAATTTATCTTCACGAGCAAGCAGGAATATTGGAATTCTGCTGTGGAAAACCCTGACTCGGGGCTGGCGTCGCTAAAAACATCTCAGGTCAAGGTGCAGGAACTGGGAGCCAGCACTGCCTGGGCTCAGCCCTGCAGCCCCACAGGCCCTGGAGGCCATGATCCCATCACCCCCTGATGGCCTGGCAGTGCTGGGATGGACAGGGATGATCCCATCACTCCCTGATGGCCTGGCAGTGCTGGGATGGACAGGGACATTCCCATCAGCCCCTGATGACCTGGCGGTGCTGGGATGGACAGGGATGGGCTGCTCCTCTTCCTCCACACTCTTCCCTCTGCACTGCTTCAGCACTGAAAAATGCTTTCCTGGAGGGAGTAGTTCCCACCCATGGGCTCCCTCTTCCTGCCCCTGTCCCTGTCGCTGTCCCTGTCCCTGTCCCTGTCCCCTGTCCCTGTCCCTGCCCAGCCGCCTCCTGCAGCCCCGCTGGGCTCGGGGGCTCTGGGGGTCTCTGGGGGTCTCTGGAGGGCTCTGGGAGGAGCTGCTCCATAGGGCTGGGCTCTGAGTGCTGCTGAGCTTCCCGGGGGAGCTGTTCCCCTGGAGCAGGAACCCACAGGGAGACCAACGCTGCCCCAAACACGGCACCAACTCCGCCAGCTCACGGGCCACCTTCAGCACGAGCCGCCCCTGTGGTTTCCCAGGAGGGGACAGGGATTTCCTCAGGGGACATCTGAGGTCTGGTCACGGCCCCAAGGCTCCAGAGCTCCAGGAGCACTGGGACAATGCTCTCAGGCACAGCGTGGGATTGTTGGGGTGTCCTGTGCAGGGCCAGGAGTTGGATCAGTGATCCCTCTGGGTCCCTTCCAGCTCAGATGTTCTGTGATCCTGTGATCTGCACTCCCTGAGCTCCTCCACACGGAAAGGATTTGCCAGCATGGATGAGAACAGCTCAGGGAGGCTGCAAAGCTCTGGGAAGGCCCAGGTCAGCCTCTTGGGCTGCTTGTGCAGTTGTTCAGCAAAAGGGACCAACCCATCCTGCTCGTCCCCTTCCCATGGCAACCTCGGGCTCCACTGGGGTCAGGGTCTGGTGTCACTCCCCGGCTGAGGCTCAGCCTGGGGCAGAGGAGATTTGTGTGTAGGATGTTAGGAAAAATTCCTTCCTGGAAAGGGCTGCCCAGGCCTGGCACAGCTGCCCAGGGCAGGGGTGGAGTCCCCATCCCTGGAGGGATTTAAAAGCAGGGTGGATGTGGCACCTGGGGACGTGGGGCAGTGGTGGCCTGGGCAGTGCTGGGCATCACTTGGACTCAATGTTCTTAGAAGGGTTTTCCAACCTAAATGATTCCATGATATTATATGGAATTATGGTCACTGCAGAGGCTGGACATGAAAAGCCCAGCCCCAGAAGGTCCCAGAGCTGGGATGTGGCTGCAGCAGCTGCTGAGGGGCTGCTCCCCTCCGCCTGTGCAATGCTTCTGCACACCCAGAGGCCACAGCCCCCTGCCTCTGGCATCCCTGGTCTTTTTCCACCTTGGAGCAACCCTGCCACCCCCGCAAGCACGACACCACAGTGCCAGAGAGGGAAAGCCCACCAGGTGATGGTGCAGTCTCCAGTCCTGGGCCTTCCTTGTCCAAGTTCAGCCTGAGGGGTGCCAAGGGGAGCAGAGGGGAAGGTGCTGCAGCTTTGTTTCCCCAGCAGCTCCCTCCAGGAGCTCAGCCAGCAGCTGTTGCCGGGGATGGCAGTGGAACGCCCGTGGCTCCCATCCAGCCAAAGCAGCTCTGACAGCAAAACCCTGTCACATCCTTTTTAAAGGTCACCGTGAGCGAGCCGGGCTCCTCTATCAACTTATCAGTTCTTTCCTTAAAGCAGCTTAAAGAGAACCTTCCCATGGTGAATTAGAGTGTCACAGCATGTTGTTCTGTGATAAGCACAATCCGAGGGGCCCGAGCCACGCTCTGCTCCCAGCACTGCCCTCAGCAGGGCTCTGTGGTGAGGCTCGGCCTTATCTGAGTGATCACAGTGATCTTCTCCTTGTCTAGACACGGGCACAGCAGCAACTGCTGGGGCAGAGAACATTTCCTACGTATGGCTGCTTGTCTTGGCCGAAAAATTTGTTATTTCACTGCTGCTTTTATGCAGATGTCATGGAATCATGGAATGATTTGGGCTGGAAGGGACCTTTAAAGGTCATCTAGACCAAGTCCCTGCAAGGGGCAGCGACATCTTCAGCTGGACTAGGTTGGCCAGAGCCACATCCGACCTGGCCTTGAATGTTTCCAGGGATGAGGCATCCACCACCACTCTGGGCCGGTGTTTCACCACCCTCATGGTAAAAACTTCTTCCTTGTATCTACTCTAAATCAATCCATGAGTTTAAACCATCCCCCCTTGTCCTACCCCTGCAGGCCCTGCTGGAAGCTTTGTGCCCATCTTTGTTACAGGCTCCCTCCAAGCTCTGAAACATCCGTGTGTTCTCCAGAGCCTGGCTTGGTATCTCAGCCCTGCTGGTGCTGTGCCCTGTCTGTGTGTCCCAGTCTGTGTGTCCCAGTCTGTGTGTCCCAGTCTGTGTGTCCCAGTCTGTGTGTCCCAGTCTGTGTGTCCCAGTCTGTGTGTCCCAGTCTGTGTGTCCCAGTCTGTGTGTCCCAGTCTGTGTGTCCCAGTCTGTGTGTCCCAGTCTGTGTGTCCCAGTCTGTGTGTCCCAGTCTGTGTGTCCCAGTCTGTGTGTCCCAGTCTGTGTGTCCCAGTCTGTGTGTCCCAGTCTGTGTGTCCCAGTCTGTGTGTCCCAGTCTGTGTGTCCCAGTCTGTGTGTCCCAGTCTGTGTGTCCCAGTCTGTGTGTCCCAGTCTGTGTGTCCCAGTCTGTGTGTCCCAGTCTGTGTGTCCCAGTCTGTGTGTCCCAGTCTGTGTGTCCCAGTCTGGCTGGTCCTGTATTTGTGTCCTCCGGCTGTGTGTCCCGGTCTGTGTGTCCCTGTCCTTGTGGCCCCTGTCTGTGTGTCCCTGTGTGTCCCTGTCTGTGGGTCCACTGTCTGTGTGTCCCGGGTTGTGTGTCCCGGGCTGTGTGTCCCTGTCTGGGGGGCTCCAGTCGTTGTGACAATGTTCTGCGCTGTCGGTGTGTCCCTGTCTGTGTGTCTCCAGTCTGTGTGACAATGTTCTGCCCTGGCTGTGTGTTCCTGTCTGTGTGTCTCCAGTCTGTGTGACAATGTTCGGCCCTGTCTGTGTGTCCCTGTGTGTCCCCAGTCCGTGTGACAATGTTCTGCCCTGTC